>VSMD01068936.1:0-62700 GCA_008750895.1 Mirza zaza
CCAATACCCTATTACTGTAGTACCTATGTGTCCATTTAGGTGCTGCTCAGTTAATACCAGTTTGCTGGTGAATATATGTGGTGCTTGTTTTTCCATTCTTGGGATACTTCACTTAGTAGTATGGGTTCCAGCTCTAACCAAGAAAATATAAGATGTGCTATATCACCGTTGTTTCTTAGAGCTGAATAGTACTCCATGGTATACATATACCACATTTTTTTGATTTGCATTTCCCTGATGATTAGAGATGTTGAGCATTTTTTATATGTTTGTTGGCTATTTTTCTGTCTTCTTTTGAAAAGTTTCTGTTCATGTCCTTTGCCTACATTTTAATTGGGTTGTTTGATTTTTTTCTTGCTGATTTTCCCGAGTTCTTTGTATATTTCAGTTATCAGCCTTTTATAGGATGTATAGCATGCAAATATTTTCTCCCATTCTGTAGGTTGTCTATTCGCTTTATGGATAGTCTCCTTGGCTATGCAGATTTTTTTAAAATTTGATCAGGTCCCATATATTTATTTTTGTTGTTGCTGTGATTGCCTTTGAAGTTTCCTTCATAAATTCTTTACCTAGGCCGGTGTTTATAAATAGAGTTTTCCAACATTTTCTTCTAGAATTCTTATGGTCTAATGTCTTAGGTTTAAGTCTGTTATTCATTGTGAGTTGATTTTTGTGAGTGGTAAGAAGTATAGATCCTGTTTTAGTTTTCCACATGTGGCTATCCAATTTTCCCAGCACCATTGATTGAATAAGGATTCTTTTTCCCAGTGTATGTTTTTGTCTTCTTTGTCAAAGATCAGATAGCTATATGAGGATGGTTTTATATCTGGGTTCTCAGTCCTCTTTCATTGGTCTATATGTTCTTTTGCCTGTAACATGCTGTTTTGATTACTATAGCCTTCTAGTATAGTTTGAGGTCTGGTAAACCGATGCCTCCCAATTCGTTCTTTTTGCTTAAGGTAGCTTTGCTTATATGGGTTTTATCTGGTTCCATATGAACTGCAGAATTAGTTTTTCTAGATCTGCGTAATATTATATTGGTATTTTTATAGGAATTACATTGACCCACCAGTGTAAATATCACTCAACAGCTAAAGGTCAAAAGTCAGATATCACAATGGCTCAAGAGGTAAAGAAAAGCAACAAAGTTCTATTCAACAGGATGAAGAGAAATCTACCTCACTTATCAATTCTTTCAATAAACGTGAATGGCTTGAACTGCCTACTGAAGAGACATAAGCTGGCCAAATAGAAAAAATATATGCAAGCCAACTATGTTCTGTCTTTAGGAAACACTTCTAACCCACAAAGACTCATTCAGACTCAAGGTGAAGATATTAAAAACACTATTTCATACAAATGGAAACCAAATAAAAGCTGGTGTAGCAGTTCTCATATCATATAACATAGTATTCAAATCAACAAAAGTAATGAAAGACAAAGATGGTCATTATATAATGGTAAAGGGAACAATTCAACAAGAATACATAATAATTCTAAATATTTATGTGCCTAAAACGGGTACACCCCTATTCATAAAGCAAATCCTACTTGATCTAAACAAAATGATAAAGAACAGCACTGTAATAGCCAGGGGCTTCAACACCCCTCTAACAGAACAGGACAGATCCACCAAACAACAACAACAACAAAATATTCTTACATTTTTAGAAATACTGAATATTAGAACTGGAAGATAAATTAAAAGTAATTTTAATTTATCTTCAATTACTTTTTTTACTACTTTAATTACTTAATTATTCTTTATTCTTTAATTACTTTAATTACTATCTTTAATTACTTTTAATTTATCTTCCTGGAAGATAAAAGAAAATAAACAGGTACTTAAACAGAACTCCAGAACAAATGAGCCAATCTGAATTTAGTATTGCTGGCTTTATTATAAGAAGCTTATACATGTAGAGGAAAGGCTGCTGAAGTGTCAGGGAGTAACAATGGTAAATTGTTAATTCTCTATCTATAAACTGTCCAATTAACTTGTTTTCATAGTTGTGGTAAGCCTTGTTAAGTTACCAACTGTAGTACAACTCAATTTATATTAATGTTTTATTCATCAGTAGTATTCCTTTTACACTCATTAGAGGTAATATGGCTTAGCGGTAACATCATGTGCCTTGTTCAAATCTGGATTCTGCTACTTTCTAGTTGGGTCAAGTTTCTTAATCCCTCTGAGATTCTTCATTTGAAAAATGGAAATAATACTAGCACCTACTTCCCAGGGTTGTTGTGGGAAACAAATAAATCAATATATGTAACGCTTTTAGCACAGAGCCTAGTACATAGTTCGTGTTCAGTAATTACTATTACTGGTGAGTATAATAGGATGTGGAAATTCATGACATTGAACATTTCGGACCAAGATTTGGATTTTTACAATATAAAAAGCATTGGACCCCAATGAAGCTGATCATTTATAGCATAGAATATTAAAACTGGAAGACACCATAGAATCATAAAGCACAATTCCTTCATTTTTAAGAAGAAAAGAAGAAAACTGAAATCCAAGGAGGAAAAATAACTTATTCAGAATCACCCAACTACTTACAAGAAAATTTAAGGCAAGAATCCAGGTCTCCATACTTAGAAATGTGTTAATTATTCCTTCCTAAAGCTGTATGTTAGGCATGGCACAGGTTTTACAATGAGTAGTGATGCCAAGCCATCTGGGGCAGGGGTCCTAGGGCACCATAATATTCACTAGCCTGCCCCACAAATGCCTTCCAAATAAGCATCTCTAGAAAAAAAAAAAAAAAAAAAGGAAAAAAATTCCTGAGAGATCGCTATGTAAATTCAGCCCAGGACAAATGCTTTAGTCCCTCTCTCCACTGTTCCCCACCAATTGCTGATGCCAAACTCCACAAATATAAAAATTCTGGAACAGTGACTATTTCTATTGATGTCATTGATATGCATGGAGGAGAGATTTTAATCTAATTTCAAGAATAAATCATAGAATTTTTACATTTTGTGAGTCACACAGGATTTTGAAAAAAATGGCTAGAAATGAAATGTTAATATGTGCTCTTATGAGTGAGGAAATGGTGTCATAGCTGTAGGCTGATTTACATGTCATTTCCTTCCTTAAGTGATAGTTAGGAATGAGTTTGCAGCTGTAATGAGCAAACATTCCAATTCAAGTGTCAGGTCCCTGGAAAAAGGATATTAGAGTCTTACTATCAGTGAATGCCAAAACTTCAATGTATCAAACATACATACAATGATGTTTATACAAAAAGCATTCACCTCCATCATTATCTCTAGTCATATTGATTGAATGACCAGTTCCTGCTGTTACTATGGAGGAAATTGCTGCTCTGGTTCCCTGTGGAGATGAGCTGTAATTTATTCAGGGGAGTATCTTTCCTAACCTTATCAGGCAATATGGCCATTTTATACTGTGGGAGTAACTTCTCTTTGGTAAAACCTTGCTGAATAAGTGACATGCATAGCCTTTTCAGTTCCACTATGAAGTAATATTATTAAATTATATAGACAGTTTTAGCATTTTTCCCTAGATAGCAATTGTTTTGCTTTGTACTTAAAGGAATATAACTTATTTATTTCTGTATGTGATCCAGGAACATATGATCAGTGATGGGAGTCAGAAAACAATACCCCAAAATGAAGACCTCAGAAGCAAAAGATTTTCTCTGACTCTCTACTATCCTCCTGTCTCTCAGTCCCATTCTCCCCTATGGCTAGCCATGGAAATTAGAATCCCTCTTCCTTAAGGTGGGTCATAGAAACCAGAAAATCTTTTTTCCTAAAGCAATACATAAATCCTAAAAATATTACTATAATTATCCCTCTGCCTTTCTGTATAAAAACTGGCCATAAAGAAATTATCTGATTTACCTTGTTTGATTGTAGGTTATAAGACCTCAGTTCCAGAAAGAGTCCTGCCCAACACTCAGAAGGAAGAAATGCTGCACAGAGAGGCCAAGAAGAATCTAGACAGATAGGCCTTGCTAGATTTCCCAACTTAGTCTATTAGCATTAGATCTTACTCTTTTTATTCAATCATATTTCTACACAGCTGTCTGTATTTTATTGAACCTAAGCATAAAATTGGAGAATTTCTCCTGTATCTTTGATTCTTCAATCTGAAGTTTCCTAGGTACACAGTAATAAAATTTGTATATTTTTTTTCCTATTAATCTGTCTTGTCAGTGATTTTCAGTGAACCTTCAGAAGGCAAGAGGGAAGTTTCTTCTTGGTCCTGACAGCAGCATCTCACCCAAAATTGGAGTGCCAGAGAAGGCTTTTCTGTGGTGAGGTAGTAAAAGAGATTATTGATTCATTTGTTCTTTTTTGCACTAGCAGGAGAGAGAATATTCCCAGCACAAGCACAGAGGCGGAGATGCAAAAGAGAAAAAAGGTCAATTTGGGAACTGTAAAAGTTCACTGTTTGTGTTGATTTAAATGTAATTTGGCAAGAGCTGAGCTCAGACCATATCTTGGAACAGTTTGAAAATTATGTTAAAGAAATTTCAGTACCCTCCTAAAATTTTTTGAATTAGTCTGATAGGTTATGGTTTGAAAGATTAGGAATAGGAAAGTATGATAAAAGGCCTTTTTTGAGGAATGGGTCAAGGGACAGACATGGGAAGAGATGGATGTAGCTATAAATAAGTTTCATAAAATACACATTCATTTAAAAAGAACTAGGGGAGTACTTATTTTTTATTTTCCTTAATTTCGACACTTTTATTTTACATGTAAAGACCCCAAAATTTATTTTAATTTTTCTTATGAATGCTATGCCTTGTATCAATTTTATGTCCTATCTTGCAATTTAGTTTGCTTTGGTTCTCCTTTGGCCCAAGTGCAGGCTATAATCATTCAGCACTAGTAACATCCATACCTTCATCCTATAATCGTGAACTAACCAACCTTCATGTTTATCATAATTTAAGAATAACAACAAGGTACAATATGTGTAATTAAATTTAAAAAAAAAAATTTTTTCTTGTTGTTGTTGTTATAACCAAAGAAGACTGAGAGAGATCGGGATTTTTAAATAAGAGCATTCGGGTGATTTGTTGCTGCAAAGACTGACCCAATACTTTCTAATGCAAAAAAAAGTCTCTGAGGACATTTTCTATCAAAATATATCAGTGAATAAATTTCTCCACAGAGTCCGTAATATCCCTTTAGTCTTTTATATCATTTGAATAGATGCTCACACTATTCTCCCATGGGAAGACATTTGAAATTAGAATAAAACCTTGTCTCAGTGAAAATATTTCATTACTCAAATGAAAGGTGATTTGATGATGAGATCAAGATGTAGAACATAATAATTTGGTTTCATCATAAGACTATAATATAACCCCAATGCTTCAACATTTTTTATAAAAAAGAAACTCTTACCAAGTACAATACTGATGTTAGTCTTCTCTTATAATCGTAGAGGAAGTTTATTAAAATATCATATGAGTCTTCATTTTAGGTTAGAAATAGGTTTATAGAAATTTATCCTATGTTTATGAGAACATTTAAATTTTTTACATCTCTGATATACTTTTAAATCTATTCCTTAACTCCTTCAAGAATATTTATTGATCATCAACTACGTGATACTCATCATACTAGACAATTCTGATGCAATGTTGAACAAAAACAGACATGATTCTCATGAATCTTAATTATCTAATAGATGAGATAGATATTAATCAAACAACCTGATAGTATATCGTTCCAATCTAAAGTAAGTTATATTAAGGTCAAGAACATGGTTACATGGAACATGATAAAAAGGAGTGTTACCTGAACTAGGGGGAAAAGTTTCCTGAAGAAATATTACTTAAGCTGAGATCCACAACATCTGTAGACCCTAACTGGGTAAAGGGTATAGGTATGTGAGAACATTCCAAATGAAGGAAACAGTATATACAATAACACCGTGGCAGGAGAGAATGATACATTAAAGGCACTAAAATCAGGCTAGAGGGACTGGAGTATAGAGGGTGAGGATGAGAGTATGCTAGAGGTAGTTGTATCATACAGCACCTTGTAGGTCATATTAAGAATTCTGGTCTTGTTTATGAGGGGTGAGCCATTAATAGCTTTTAAGCATGCAGCGGTCATGCTCATTTTTGTGTTTGGAATACTAGTTGCAGTGAGAAAGTGAATAGAAGGGTCCAGAGTAAAAGCAGGGAAATCAGTTAGGAGGTTATTTCAGTTAACTGAAGGAAAAATAATGGTATCTTAGTCTAGACTTGTGACAGTGGAGACAAAGGGGAAGACAGATTCAAAAGATTTCAAGGAAGCAACATTGACAGAACTTGGTAATGAATTTGAAATATGTGGTGAGGAAAAGTGTCAAGAACAACTGTGAGGTTTTTGAGTAACGCTACAGAATACATATGATATGGATATATTAAAGACTTTCGAATAGAACACTTCTATAAAAAAGGATCTAAATTTAAAATAAGAAAATAAATAAATAAATTGAAATAAAAAGATTAGAATTCATTTGGAAATAAAAGTTACAGTATAAGAAAACTAAGACTGTTCCAAATGTATACAATGTGTATCCCATATATCCACTCTACACATTAGAATTAAAGTGTGACTATCTTATAGATATCATGCATTGCCACATAAATTGCTTTTTTGTAGGCTAAAATGGTTAATATTTATTAACCTATTCATCTATAAGTCATGTTTATTGAACCATCTAAAAAGTTTTTATAGCCATCTCCTTTCCTCCATCCCCTATCTTTTTCTCCTTCTTTCTCTCCTTCCTTCCTTCCTTCCTTCCTTCCTTCCTTCCTTCCTTCCTTCCTTCCTTCCTTCCTTCCTTCCCTTTCCTTCCTCCCTTCATTCTTTGCTTCATTTCTTCCTTCCTCCATTCCTCTCTCTATATATACATATTTTTGGAGAATTTATTAGAAATCACGCATTATGCTAGGCACTAAAGATGCGTAAGTAAATCAAAGGCATGTGCTATCTTCATGAGGTTTAAACTATATCAGGGTAGATACTTTAAAATAAACCCTAAGAAAGAAAGAAATATTTGATTGTGTTTTTGATAAGGAAAATGTATAGGTTGCAATGAGAGCTATGACCACCATGTTTAGTCACTTGGTTGTACAGAGGAGATGGCTATCTATGTGGTGAAATAGGCCATTGCTTTTTGAACTGTGTTTCCTGGAGACAGAACTAAATGGACAATTATCTTCACAATGGGCATTAACAAGGTAAAAATTATTTTGTGCTATCATGTCATCTCCCGTGTCTTCCCTTTTCTAGAATAAGTAATTATAATTTTGGACAAATGTGGGGGAGAGTTGAGGCAAGGCTGCGAGGAGATCAGCTGCTTCTCCCCGCAAAGCCAGGTCCCTTAGATAGGGGTCACCACAGAGGATAAGAAAATTGATAGGAAAGAGAGAGTAAAAGAAAACACAGAGTCTAAGGTATAGTTTATAGTTTTATATAAAAAGATCAGAATAATCACAGCGTGATCCTTAGGATACTGCACATATCCCTGTGAACGTCCAGCAATATGATTAGATTCACATGGGTTTTTATAATCACAGATATCAATTACCACTTGTCAGGGTAACACTTTTACATATCAGGAAATGCAGTTGCTAGGGGAGACAGGTAGTGGTTTGGAGTTAAAAGTCCTCTTAAAGGGCTTGTAATCTATCTAGGTGAACAAACAGGTACAAAGTCTTTCAGGGGATAATTTCTAAATTCTAAGAGGTAGTTGTCAATTAACAAAGGTGTAACAAATGAGGTATAGAGACCCTACATTTCTTTGATCTAGTTATTATGGACTTAAAGGTGGACAGACAGGAGAGAGCAGGAAGCCCATCTCTATAAAACAGGTTGTTTATAACCACTGGAACACATCTCTGGGCAAAGGGGACTCATTGTCTAAGGCTCCCATTCTGTGGGCCATATTTGCCTTACCTTGTCTTTCAAGACACAGGGAAGCTCACAGATTTTGAGATGCCAAGAAGCCGTCCTAGAAAACATCCCTACTGGAGATTTAAAAGCTCTCCCATGATAGCAGCCTCTAGTAAGTAAACCATTGAGTTCACACATTTCGTCAAGGCAAACCCCTGCAAACTCTTGTTTCGGTCTTTAATATAGTAATATAGGGCAATGCAATAAATTAATGGCCTTATGAGCTACATCTCATTAATTCCTCAATCATATTTTCCCAACAGACAAAATCTAGAATGCTTAAACTATGCTCTGGCATTTACCGAGAAGATACATAATATTAAGTTGTCATAAGCCGTAAATACTCACCTGCTTCAAATGCTCCTGTTTAAGGATAACTATGATAGTATCACGGTATTTGGAGACTATAAATGTCTCTTTGGTTTTAGTTATATTTTAAACTTTATGAATTATTATGTTACGCATGTGAGCACTTAAAATCAGTGATCTGACTGAATTATAATAAGTAAAGCCTTTTAGATCCTGTTAAAATCCATTGCCTTCACAGCTACATACATAGTTGTTTTCCTTGAAAGAGGATAGTATCATTTGCCAGCTGACATGAACTTTATATAGGAATGTGGCCTTTTGATATAAGTGGGCAGATATTAATCAAGAAACACTGATCAGAGAAGGCCATTCAACTGGTCTCTGGGTTTATCAGCCAGTTGCCCCATTATGTTACATCTGTGTTCTGTGGGGCCAAGCACTAAGAAAGCCCAGGCCTTGGTTTACTCTCCTCTTGGAAGCTCATCTGGGCTGCAGCCATTGCTAAGACCTCTGGGCACACTGCATTCAGCATGTGCAGTGACATCTGGACACAGAGAGGATGCTGGTGCTCTGAGATGAGATGACATGACAAAAGACCCACTGCTCTATCCCGAGCTTTCCCACCATATTTCTGGTGACCCTATCTAGATTTAGGCTTAGGTTCCAAGGGATTGGAGGGGTTGATCCAGGTCTACTCATGATCTGTGGACCACAGAGAAACCAGAATGGGAGTAATTAGGAATGTTGGCCCGAGGTAAGTAGGCAGGGACAGAACCAGAAGATGCTTGGCTGAAGAACTAAGTGGAGAGGTGCTCTGTAATGTGTTTGTGTCAGGGAGGGAGAAGCTATCTTAAATATGCATAAATGGAGCGACATGGTACAGTAGTAGCAAATGAGAAGCCACAATTGCCATCTCATCCCCAGCTTCACCAGCTTCAGCTAACTTCTCTGGTTCTGCATTCTTCATCTTGGCTCTGTGGGTCCCAGTATAACCTGCTACCTCCTCAGCTCCAGGCAATGACTGTGTCCTAATCCCAACCTTAGCCTTAGCTCTCCCCTGGGTTCAGCCTCATCTTTGTTCCTGTTCTTTCAACCACATTTCCTATTTGACCTCCTTGACCCTAACCACTTCCTGAGCCCTGGCCCTCTAGTGTCGTCTGGTCTCAGGCCCATTGGCCCTGTGGGCCCAGCCACTCAAGGGAAGGGAAGGACCTAATAAGCATTTTTGAAGTAAAGGAGAGAAGAAAAAGAAAAATAATTTAAATTTTTAATATATTTTTTGCTTTGGCTAACATACTATTATTGCTTTGAATGCAGTCCTCTGTAGGACTGGATCTTGAGGCCAGTACCTGGCATTTATATGGGTTATAGAGTTTATGCCCAGGGTGAGATGGAATCACAGTATCTCAGGGAAGGATATTTTGTTCATTTTATGCTGTATACTTGTCTTACAGCCCAGAAACAATTGTTTCTTCCATTAACACAGTTCTCCTTGTAGCCATTTAGAGGAAATAGAATGGCACCAGGAAAATATCTTCCATCAGATGTACAGTAAGAAAAGAAAGTGTTAACTGGAAGAGCACTACTCTTTCTGTGTTGTTCATCTGCCATTTTTTATTTGCAACTCTTCCTAAGTTGTGCATGTGTAATTGAGTGAATGTCTAAAAAAAACTTTCTTATGCATATGAAATCCTTTCAACAACAAGTCTCTGGTCTTTTTCCATAGAAAGAAATATTTATTTATTTATTTATTTACAAAACTACCCATTTTCTAAGAGATTAAAAATCCTATTAACTTTCCAGCAAATATACTTTACTTTTTCAAATTGTACTACCATATTTGACTGCGCAAATATAAATGCCACAGACAAAGCCAATTGAGATGGGAGCAGAGGTGAGAATAGCAATCATACTTCTAGGCATCCTAATGATATTCTTATTCAATACAGGCCATGTTGTGCTGGGGTTGCATGCTCTTTGGGTTCAAAAGGCCCAATATTGCACATTCTCATTTTTATTCTCTTCAAGAGGTGAGGGATTTCATTATTTTGCATTGCTTTATATTTTTTACTTGTGTTTCTACATTTGCATAGTAATCTCTAAGATAGGATGGTGTATCCTGGAAACTCGAAGCAGTCCTGTTGGGCAATTTTGTGACAAAGATGCTTTTCTAAGGACAGTGACTCCGTCCCCTCCTCCTCTTGCCATCTGACCCATAAGGCCTGCAAGCCACATTTTCAAACCTCTACTGTAGCTCAGTAATTTAACAGACACCATTATTTGCCTTTTAGATTCTGCTGAATATAGAATTATTACCAGCAATTTTGTATTCTACCAAATAATATTTTTATGTTACCAACCTAATCAGAAAATCCCAGGTCAATCAGACTTTCTCAGAGTAGAGTTACAAAATGTCCTCCTATTCCAGTTTTTAATCTCCACCTTGAGAAAAATATGCAGAAAGTCTCCATAGGCAGCTGTTAATCTGACAGTGATTTCTTTACATCAAAAATTAGTTTCTAAAAATTATTTCTAAATTTAAAAAAACTACCTCAAGAAGTAAGAATACAGTAGTACTTGTAGATATGCTTTTGCATCAGGAAATTCTCTTCAGATCATGTTTTCCCTTTAGAAGGAAGAGCAGAAAGAAGGAAGGAAGGAAACAGACATGCACTTACTACATATCAAACAATGTGCTGGACGTTTCACTGACCTTAACAAACTCATCTCATTTGATTTTCATAGAAACCCCTGAGGTAGTTATTATGCCCCACTTTTACATGTAAAGACACAGACTCAGAGAAGTTCAGTGACTTCCCTAAGTCCACACAGATCACAAACTGTTTTTTGAATCTAGGTCTGCTGATTACCGTGCCTGTGTTCTTTCTACTACATAGCACTTCCTCCTTATTTTGGGTCCTGTGGATTTCTTGCTTCTAATTAACTTTATAGTTTAACTAACTGTCAGCCTTCCAGACACATTTTGTTTCTCGGGTCATTATTCTGCTTATTATTCAATTGCTACTTTCAGTAGAACATAAGAGGGAAATTAAGGCCAGGTGCACTAACACCAAACAATCACCTGCCTGATAGTTTGTCTTCTTTTTTGTTAGCACAAGAAACAATTCTATGAACCATGTTAATTACGCTGCAAGATCTTTTTCTGCTCCTCAATTTCATAAGAACTTGTAAAGGAACTCTTAGGAAGAGTGAATCAATGAAATTGCAGAAGGAGATCCATTCTTATTAAGTCTATTATAAAATAGCTAGAGCGGGAATCATTAAATCAGAAGAATACAGAAACATAAGTTCTTGGAACTGGAAGCCATGTTAGAGATCGTTTCAAGGAAGGGGAGAATAATTTTCACCCTGACATGTTAATGCTGATGGTCTGGTAGTGGCTGCCTGGATTGCTGGGTTGAAGATTGTGAGGCTTTATCTGGATTCAGGGAAAAGGGTACAGTGAACCATTATGAATAGCTGCCTTGGCTGGAAGAGGAGAGTAATAGAAGCATGTTTCCTCAAAATTTAACTTTTATTAATTTAATTTAACTCCTGTCAATTTCGAAATATATAAATTGAGACCCAGAGAGGAAAAGTGACTTATTGAAGATTCTATAGCCAGTTGGTGGTAATGTCATAAATACAATCGAAGTCTCCTGCTTCATAGCCTGATGCCATTTCCACTTGATTGTTCTGTTTCAAGTCAGACTCATTCCTACTTTGAACATAAATTGAAGGATATTAGGTTATTTCTTTGCCATTTTGAAAGCATTTGATACCAATGAGCTCCCCAAATTCCTTCATGTTTTCTTACATCTCTAAAGGAATAGCAGAGGTTTATTTCTTCAACTATAACATGACTATTTATGTTAATTTAAGAATACATTAGGAATAAATATCTTTCTCAGGGACTGAGAAGTAGTATCCTTATTCAGGTGAATGGGATTCATTGTGCATGTATTAATAATACTTCTCTTAGGATTGTCTTGTATGGAATCTCACTGCTATGCAAGCGTAAAATGTAATGGCTTTCTCTCATAGATCCAGAAAATATGAATGGGTTTATTTCTCAAAGTTTTGAGTTGCTTTTCCCTTCTGCTTTTTAGTGGTAACCATGTTATTTCAGCCTCTGTGACTGCATTAAGTTATGCCTGTAATGGCTATGATCACCTCCTTTTTAACCTGCTAAAGTATACTCCTTCCTTCCTCCATGAAGACTTCCCTGCTACATATAAAGAAATGTTGATTTCATGTTTACCTCAGTTTGGGTATGTGAATCCCTGTTTTCATATTAACCATTTCTTCATAGTGAAAAAGGAATATTAATATATTGAATTAGAGTTATATCATGTTGGATTTTTATGCAATTGTTTATGTAGTTTGAGCTGAATTCAGCTAATCTGAGCTGTCAAGCTCACAACATTATATTATTGCTTCTACAGAAGCTTTTCTCCACAAAGTTTATTTCCTTTTTCTGGAAAATATCCCATTAAATATATTATTTAGGCACAGATTAATTATGGGCTCACCCTACTGTACTCCAAACTAATTTCTTGCCTCAATCTAGTCAGAATGATTCACATATTTTTTCTTAACTAATGAGAAGACTTGCTGTGTTCTCATACCTCTATTGTCTCTTTTGATTCCTCAAAACACCATCCCTAGTTGGTTGACAATTGTGTTACCTAGGTCTTGTTACTGAAAACATGCAGAATGCCATCTTCCTTTTTTTCTTTATACACATTCTCCTTGAGAATCTAGGAGAGTAACTCTGTTAGTTTTTTTATGGCTGCGGTAACCAATTACCACGAACTTAATAGCTTAAAACGACATAAATTTATTTTCTTATAGTCATGAAGGTCAAAATTTGAAAATGAACATCAATTGGGCTAAAGTCAAATTGTCTGCCTATGTTCCTTTCTGGAATCTCTGGGGAAAATCTTTTTTTCTTGCCCTTTTCCAGTTTCTAGAGCTTACCACATTTCTTGAATTGTGGCCCCCTTCCATATTCAAAGCCACCAATGGCCAATATGGCCTTTTTTATGATGCCATCTCTATAGTTCTGACTCTTTTGCCTTTCTCCTCTTCATTTAAAGACAATTGTGATTTCATTGATCTTACCTGGATCATCTAGTATACTTTTTACATCTCAAGATCATTAACTCAATTGTACTTAAACTCAATTGTACTGAAACTCCCTTTTGCCATATGAAGTTTCTGTAACCTTTACTGGCATGTAAAGTTTTATTTACAGTTTCTGGTAATTAAAATGTGGGTATATTTGGACAGCAATTATTTTCTCTACCACAGTCACTAATACGGGTTTAGGATAATGTACCTATGAAGTCCTATGTTTGTTTGTTTTTCCAAAATTGAAGAAAATATGGCCAAGCACAGTTAGATTCAGAATAGACATAAGATTCCAAGTAATATATTTACTTTATACATATAGAAACAGACTTGACAACACATTTAATTATTTTGAGTGAAAGAAATTCCTTTAACTGAAATACATACATCATCTGTCTTAGCATTCCTGTTGCTAATATCATTCAGAGCTTGGCAAAAACATATTCCTATGACATTGGCAAAATGAGTATCCACCTGCTTGCTTTGGTCATGTCATTGTGCCAATGAACACATTAAATGTGATTAATTTCTTTGGAGATTGAGGTTGGACTTGCATATCAGCAAGGGGAAATATATAAAAATATTTTGAACTAAATATTACCCTATTAATTCATTTTATAAAATAGAGAAAATACAGTGGAACTTATCTATAAATGCTTTTCAATTTAACATTATTTTGACTAACTTAGGGTGTTTTTTTTTTTGTTCTCCAAATACATTATATAAATAATAGAAACGTTTTCTGAGTTTACATTGTAATTTGTTTTGTTAGACTTAATGCCTCCATGATAAGGCAACTAACTACCTATATCTTTGTTTCTTTTGTTATTTTTCTAGTCTCATCTATATAATCAAAGGAACATGACTCCAAAAATGAGAGAAAGCTTTCCCATAATGGCAGCACCAAGGCAAGCATCAAGTCAGTGATTATTGTTTGCTTGCTTGACCAATTGATTAATTTATTCAAAATTTATATTGATTATTAACTAAGTGCTAAGCACTATTTGAGGTAGGGAGGATAAGAAAAAAAAAAGACATAATCATATAATCCCTTTTTGCTTCTTTGCGAGGCTTACAGTAGATTTTAGGAAAGTTTTTGGTGATGTTTCTGATGACCAAAATGACCAGACAGTTGATAAGGCATTTTGGCCAATTGACCAGACAGTTGATAAGGCATTTTGGCCCATTCACTAAGTGTCCATTAAAAAAAATGGAAAGAAAAGAAAAGAGTCACATTGAGCGTTGTTAATTTTGTTAACTAGCATGGTTAAACCATCAAATATGTCCAGATAGATATCATAGCATCTTTATCTCAACTATTTGGCCATGGGGATAATCGCTCTAGCTTTTAATACAAGAAAACAAATTTTCCCAAAATACGGTAGACCAAACAAATGGCATTGCATGTGAAATCTGAGTCCACTATGTGTTCTCAAACAACATAAAGAGAAAAGGTAACATGCTGCTAGTTATCTAAATATGACAGCGCTCTCATACAGTGCCTGCCTTGTACCTTTTGGGCTGTTTTCAGAATCAAAATGCCCTGTGACTCTGGAGGGGCAAACTGAAGACTTGATTTTATTCAGGCAGGATTATTTTAGGCTCTCTGTTGCCATAGCAACCTTACATGACTTTGCTCAGTCATTATTTCTGAAAAAAAATCTACATGACTCTGAATGTACTCTGTCTATTCCCCTCTATTTCAGTCTATTCAGCTAACATATTTTGAAATATTACCTTGAGGCCAATGTGATATCAGAGTAATTGTATGATTAAAAAGTAGAAAATTCCATTGATAAGCACAGATTTACCAGTTTGGCTGATTTTTAAAAAAAATATTTAGATTCATTCATAGATTGACCTGTTTTAGACTCAGGTGGATATACTGCTATAATGTTATCATTGCTATGCATATTTAGTAAAATCAAGTTTTAATGATAACTAAACAAAATTGATTCAATTCTTGTACTTTCTAAATTGAAGTCAGTGTGTTTGAAAAGTCACCAACTATTTTAGTCCTACAGACATTGCAGTCATCCTTTCCGATGCCTTATAACAAAACACGGACAATGTATTCTCAGGTAATCTCTAAATCTTGTGGGAAAATTTTGTCTACTTGCTCTACATTTTTAAAGTACCTTAGGTTAAGAAAACCACTGGGTTCATAGCACCATTATTTCTCACTAGTTACTTACAATCATCACGTGGTTGCCTTTGTCTTGAAGTTACTTACCTCTCATCCCTCTGAGGAGTCCTAATTGAGAAAGACCTATATCAGGCCTATGGACAGTAGTGTTCTGGTAAATGTTTAACAGCTGGCTCTTTGAAAAAAAATAATAAAGCCCTGATGTTATTGAGTGAGTTGTGTCCCCCCTGAAATTCATATGCTGATGTCTTGGGGGAGCTGTGTTTCCCATCAAATTTATATGTTGGAGCCCTAACTCAGGCGTCCTCAAACTACGGCCCATAGGTCACATGCGGGTGTTTTTGCCTGTTTGTTTGTTTGGTTTTTTTTTATTTCAAAATAAGATATGTGCAGTGTGCATAGGAATTTGTTCATAGTTTTTTTTTTTTTTTTTTAATAACTCTAGTCCGGCCCTCCAATGGTCTGAGGGACAGTGAACTGGCCCCCTGTTTAAAAAGTTTGAGGACCCCTGCTAACTCCTGGTACCTCAGAACGTCACCTTATTTGGAAATAAGGGAACTTCAGATGTAATTATTAAGTTAAGGTCATGCTGGAGTAGGGTGGGCCCCTACTACAATATAAACAGTGTCCTTATGAAAAGAACACCATGTGAAGAGGAGACACACATAGAGGAAAGATGATAGGAAGTGAAACATACAATTAATTCTTTCAAGCTGGAGTGAGTCGACATCAGCACAGTTAGCAAATCACACCCAATCTGGGATGCCTATTAAAGCAGTCAACATGTAGTTGTCCTGGAGTAAACAGAAATTACCTATTACTAAAATAATGTTTCTGTGTTTGTTATGTTCTACTCTCTAAGCTAATGGCATCACATAAAGAAAAAAATACAAGTAAATTAAATAAGCCAGAGGTTGACAACCCATGGCCTATGATCTACTCTTGCATGGCCAGTTAGCTAAGAATGTTTTTAAAATAGTTTTAATGTGTTGTGAAGAATAAGAAGACTAAAAGGGGAAGGAGGAGGAGCAAGGAGGAAGAGCAACAGAAATCCTATGTCTCACAAAGGCTAAACTATTTACTATTTGGTCCTTTACAGAAAAAGTTTGCCAGCCCTGAAAGTAAACAGTAATTTAAGCAGAGAAACTCCTGGTCAAGTTAATTCCACTTAAAGGAAATAAATTTGGAAGAATTTTGGTAGGATTTGTGCCATTGCCATCAGGACCACAATCGGTGTTCTATATATAAGTGATGGCTTGAGTCTGTTGGATCCAGAGGGAAATTCTGAGCACTGCTGACCAGCCTCTTCTTCCACTGACTTAGTTTAAGCTATTATAGAAATCATATGGTTAGAAATACATAATGTCTCAACTATTCTATCTTTTGGCATCAATCTCTGTAAGGAACTTTGGACTGAGAAAGGACAGAAATTCACACTCTTTGTTCCTTATGTGTATTGTAAGAAATCAGCATAATCTCAGCAGCCTGCAGTTTAAAGTTATTCTCTCCACCATTACCATTTGACACAAGGGTAGTGAAAGTAAAACAAGAAAGCAAAAATTATTGATATTATTATTATTGACATCATTATTATCATCATTGTAGAGTAAGTGTGCTTCAAATCTGCAAGGCTCTTCCTCAATAATAGTAATGAACATTTCTCTGTATAATAATACAGATAAATACAAAGATAAATAAATAAGCAGAAAATATGTGACTTATGTGTCATATAAGAGTTGATTAATATATAAAGATATTTTAGAAAGTATTATGAAAAATATAAATGCTCCAATAGGAAAATGAGTGAAAATTGGGTTAGATAACTCCAAAAATTAAAAAAAAAGATATGTGACAAATAAACTGAAGAAAACTTTTCTGATTTTACTGGTGTAATAGGATGAATTACTAGCAAATTACTTAGTATTCTTTCTCATTGCATTAGACAGTAATGAAAAGGAAGAAATAAAATCTCCATACATTCAGCAAATATTTACTGAGCACCTACTGTGTGTAAGACATTACATAGTATTTAATAGTAACCCCGCAGGATTGTTAGCTGGGACTTTTGTCCTTAATTTCTAGGTTTATCTTTGGGTAGGGGCACATTAACAGCTCTTTTATGTTTCAGTAACCCTCCACCTTACAAAAAACAAACAAACAAAATCCCCAAAACCAGAATTTCCAGTTGCCTTTGAATCAACCCTAAATTGACTTTGGTTTAGAACTCCTAGATTCAAAGTCATGAACTCAAATATCTATACAGGTCAGGCAGTTTATCAAGAAAATAAAACAGCCAAGTGGTGAAATAAAATGTGCATGGCTTGTCTAAAGACAGTGGTTAGTATTGGCTCCAGTAGATTGTTCCCTTGTGAGGAAAGTAGACTCATGTTGCCAGATTTTGGGGGGCAGGAAGAATTAGTAAGTTTGTATTTTTACCTAAAATCTCCCAAGTTTTACTTATTGGAAACTAATGTTAAAATATTGTGAGAGCTTTCTGAAAGACATCTTAATTTGGTTTGTAGAACTTAAGTTTAGTTTGTAGTTCTGCATTGGACTTGTAGAACTAAAATTTGCAACCCCTAAGTCTAGACCTAAGAAGGAATGAAGATTTATCTGACCAATCCTTGGGGGAAGATTTGGAGGCTGTGTTATTTGAAGAGCTCAAGAAGAAAGTAGTTCTAACCAGGGGAAGTTTGGTGCTCCCAGACTAGGAGAAAAGACAAGGAATAGTGAGTTCTACTGATGTCAGAGAGTTATGCTGACCTTATGAGCTGTGCCTCCAGGTGGCAGTGCCTTGGATGCCAATGACTGGAGGAGGTGGGTCACTTAGTACTGTGGTTTAAAGAACAGTGATGGGAGAGCCTCAACACTGACATCCTGAGAATCATTGTTGGGAAGGAGATTCCTATAGTCAACTTAAACAACAGTTCCTGAAAACTTGTGGAGAACCACAATTCAACAGTGACACTGGAAAGCAAGAAAAGCCATGCTATTTATAAAGATCAGCTTCATTATCCATATAACATCACCTTTGCTTCTCCTAAATTCTAGTTTCTAAGGTTCTGGATTGAATTTTATTTTAAAAAGAATAAAAAAAGAAAACATATGCAATATATCATGTCCCATGTATCCTGGATCATTCTATATCTGCTGCAGTGGAAATTAAAAAATGTGAATTAAAATAAGTTACTATGTCTTTCATCTAAAATTTAACAAAAGATGAAAAATGAATGAAAGTATTATATAACATTTGAATCATAAATTCTAACTACAAATACTAACTGCTGCATTCTACTTTCACATCTTTCAGCAAGCCATGTAACCTCTCTGAGTCTCAGTTTTCTTATTGGTAAAATAGAGCTAACAGTAATACTTGTTATTATCACAGGGTTGTTGGGAGGATCAGTTAAGGCAATGCATGTAAAGTGCTTAGAACAGCGTCCGGCACATGGTAAAAGATCAATAAATGTTAGCTCTAATGACATTATTACTAATTAACATTAAAAAAGTGTTCAGGGTGATGGCATGGTGATGGGCAAAGATGAGGTGACCCTGAGAACTGTGAATGAAAAGATATCAGCAAGGCAATGACATTGGCATGGCCCGGTAAGAGAAAGGGCAGGAGGCATTTCACAGGAAACAAAGCCAAGAACAGAGTCCATGACTGTGAATGAGACCAATGAATTAACGTAGGAGACAGGAGGAGTGAATAGAAATAATGCTACCAGACAAGAATGAATATTAAAAGATATTTTCCTCTCTGGGAAATCTCTGTGACCTTCAGGTGATCCTGTCCTCAGAAACAACATCATGACATTTCTTCTGAGGGTTAAAATTCTCACACTGGCCTGTCACATGCTTATACATGGCCAAGAAAGCAACACACTTGCCATGTGCCATTCTCTGTGTAGAGACTTGCTACCGGGCACAGCTTTCTCAAAAACAGCCTGGAATGTATGTTTTGCTTTTGTTAATGATTCTGTTAAGTTAGTTTGAAACATTTAAAATTCCAGAGCTAAAGCTTAACTTCGGAGCTATATATGAAGACCGAGACTTTTATGGCCAATTCCTTTGCTATATTTCTGGATAAAATTATAAAGTATAAAAATGTATTTTCTTACACTGTAGAAAAATTTACACTTGATTACAAAAGTCCATATGTTACCTTTAAATTCAGTGAATGTGTTTCTAGTTTATAGAATAAAATTTGGCAGCTTTTATATACTTGAAGAAAAAGTCACACATCTGGATGGATGATATACAGTTATGGTAAAATTGTTCTTCTCTTTAATCCCTGGGGTAAAGAACATGATGTGTTCCAAAAGGAATCTTTGTGGAGGTTTCATCTTTCTTTGTTTATAATCAAAGTAACTATATATTGATTTCCAAGCACACCTTGTCATGTTATTTATCATCTTGCTTTATTTTGCCTTTAGTTATTTAAGGTCACTGATTTGGAGTAAATCTGAAGAAAAAAGGACATGGGCAGTGGAAGACTTCACAGTAGCACAATTTTGAATTAGCTAGTAGCAGTTTTACTCCTAATGTTGGCAGCCATATTCATTGAATCACGTTCATACCACTGAATTTTCTTTTTTTAAATTTATTTTTATTTTATTTTATTTTTTATTACCTCGTATTATGGGGGTACAAATATTGTTAGGGTTACATATCTTGCTCCTGCCCTTCCTTCTCCACCCCACTATGCCAGAGCTTCTAGCGTGTCCCGCCTCAAGGTGGTGCTCACCACACCCACCATGTAAGTGCATACCCTTCCCCTCCTCTCCCCTTCTACCTGCCCACCTCCCGGTAATAGATTTTTTTTCAGACATTTTGGTTACAATGTATATCTTTGCCTCTCCCTAAAAAGGGATAGGGGTAATTCCTTCACCACCCCCCCCCATAATGCTCACCATTTCCTTAAGATGTGTGTCTGCCCCCGCAACTCCCTGTTGAACACTACCATTTTTTGAGCACCATAGTTTTAGACAGTCAGTACCAATTTGATGGCGAGTACATGTGTAGCCCATTTTCCAGATCTTGTGTCGTCTTGCTTAGTATTACAGGCTTAAGCTTAATTCAGGATAGCATAAACGGTGCTAGCTCACTGTTATTTATTAGGATTGAGTAATATTCCATTGTGAGCATATACCGCATTTTAGTTATCCACTCATGAAGTGACTGGCACTTGTGTGGTTTTCATGACCGTGCAATAGTGAATTGTGCTGCCATAAACATTTGGGTGCAGATGTCTTTATAATAGAGAAACTTATGTTCTTTTGGGTAGATGCCCAACAATGCTATTGCTGGGTCGAATGGTAATTCTATTTCTAGCTGTTTGAGGTATCTCCAAATTCTTTTCCACAAAGGTTGCACTAATTTGCAGTCCCACCAGCAGTGTAAGAGTGTTCCTGTCTCGCCACATCCTCGCCAGCATTTGTTGTTTTGGGATTTCTTGATATAGGCTATTCTCTCTCGGGTTAGGTGGTACCTCATTGTGGTTTTGATTTGCATTTATCTAATGATTAGAGATATTGAACATTTTTTAAATATGTTTGCAGGCCATTATTCTGTCTTCTTTGGAGAAG
The DNA here is from genome assembly GCA_008750895.1 of Mirza zaza. NCBI lineage: Eukaryota > Metazoa > Chordata > Mammalia > Primates > Cheirogaleidae > Mirza > Mirza zaza. Next base: position 21,118 of record VSMD01068936.1, read on the forward strand.
TTTCTGTTCATTTCCATTGCCCGTTTCTTGATGGGGTTGTTTGACTATTTCTTGTTTATTCTTTTAAGTTCTAGATAGATTCTTGTTATTAGACCTTTATCAGAAGTGTAGAGGGCGAATATTTTCTCCCATTCTGTAGGTTGACTATTTGCTCTAATGACCGTTTCCTTGGCAGTGCAGACACATTTTAATTTGATCAGATCTCATTTGTTTATTTTTGAAGTGGCAGTGATTGCCTTGAGGGTCTTCCTCAAAAATTCTTTTCCTAGACCAATATCTGATACGGTATCCCAACATCTTCTTCTAGGATTCTTAAACTTTCATGCCTTAGGTTTAGGTCTGTTATCTATCTTAAGTGAATTTTTGTGAGAGGTGAGAGGTTGGGATCCTGATTCGCTCTCTGCATGTTGCTAACCAGTTTTCCCAGCACCATTTATTGAAGAGAGAATCTTTTCCTCATAGTATATTTTTGTCTGCTTTATCAAAGATTAGGTTACTGTATACAGATGGTTTCATCTCTGGAATCTCAGTTCTATTCCAGATACCCATGCTTCTATTCTTGTGCCAGTCACAGGCTGATTTAACTATTATTGCTTTATAGTAAAGCTTGAAGTCAGGAAGACTGATGCCTCCCAGTTTGTTCTTTTTACTTAAGATTGCTTTGGCTATATGTGGTTTTCTCTGGTTCCATACAAAGGAAAGAATTAATTTTTCTAGATCTGTTAAGAATGCTGGTGGTATTTTGATGGGGATTGCATTGATTCTGCAGATCACCATAGGTAATGATGACATTTTAACAATATTGATTCTACCAATCCATGAACATGGTAGATATTTCCATCTGTTTAAATCATCTGCAATTTCTTTTTTAGTGTTTTGTAGTTCTCCTTGTATCAATCTTTCATATCTCTCATTAAGTATACTCCTAGGTATTTAATTTTTGGGGGGCTATGGTAAAGGGTATTGCATTTTTGATTTGAGTTTCTGCTTGATGGTTCTTGGCATATGTGAATGCTTCTGATTTGTGTATATTGATTTTATACCCTGAAACTTTACTGAATTCATTTATCAAATCTAGGAGTCTCTTGGATGAATCCGTGGTGTTTTCTTGATATAATATCATATCATCGGTGAAGAGTGAGAGTTTGATCTCATCTGCTCTGACTTGGATGCCCTTTATACCCCTCTCTTGCCTAATTGCTATAGCTAGGACTTCGAGTACTATGTTGAACAGTAGGGGAGGAAGTGGGCATTCTTGTCTAGTTGTGTTTCGAAGAGGAAATAATTTCAATTTTTTCTGATTTTGGATGATATTAGCAGTTGGTTTGTCATAAATGGATTTGATAAATTTAAGGTGTAGGCTGTCTATGCCTATTTTGTTAAGAGTTTTTATCATAAAAGTATGTTGGACTTTGTCAAATGCTTTTTCTGCATCTATTGACAGAATCATATGGTCTTTGTTCTTGCATTTATTTATAAAGTGAATTGCATTTATAGACTTGCATATGTTGAACCAGCCTTGCATCCCAGGAATAAATCTCATTTTGTCATGGTGAATTATTTTTTTGATGTGCTGCTGAATTCTATTTGCTAAAATTTTATTTAGGATTTTTTCATCTACATTCATGAGAGATATTGGTCTGTAATTTTCTTTTATTGTTGCATCCATTCCTGGCTTTGGTATCAAGGTGATATTGGCTTCGTAGAATGAGTGAGGCAGAATACCATATTCTCAATGGTGTGGAATAGTTTCTGTAGTATTGGTATGAGTTCATCTTTGTATGTTTGGTAGAACTCTGAAGTGTAGCCATCTGGCCTAGGACTTTTCCGTTTGGGGAGGTTTTTAATTACTGCTTCAATTTCTAAGGATGTGATTGGTCTGTTCAAGAACTCATTTACCTCCTGGGTAAAATTAGGGAGGTTGTATGAGTCCAGGAATCTGTCCATTTCATCTTCATTCTGTAGTTTTTGGGCATATATATGTCTATAGTAGTCAAACATAATGTATTTCTGTGGTGTCTGTTGTGATCTCTCCTTTTTCATTTCTTATTGAGTTTATTAGAGTTCTTTCTTTTTGAGTTCTTGTCAGCCTAGCCAGAGAAATGTCAATTTTGTTGATCTTTTCGAAAAAACAGCTTCTGGGTTTGTTGATCTTCCATATCATTCTCTTGTTTTCAATTTCATTTAGTTCAGCTTTGATCTTAGATATCTCTTTTCTTCTGCTCGGATTAGAATTGGTTTGCTCTTCTTTTTCCAATTCCTTGAGTCTATTCGTTAGGTTGTTGGTGCCTACTCTTTCTGTTTTTTGAATGTAAGCGTTTATTGCTATTAGTTTTCCTCTCAGATATGCTTTTGCTGTATCTCACAGGTTTTGGTAAGATGTGGCTCCATTGTCATTTTGTTCGAAGAAATTCTTGATTTCCCTCCGAATTTCTTCCTTGACCCAAAAGTTATTCGACAGTAGATTGTTTTGTTTCCATGAATTAGTGATGTGGTGTGTATTTCTGTTAGAATTTAACTCTAATTTTATATCATTATGGTCATAGAAGACCCATGGTATTATTTTTATTTTCTTGAATTTTTTGAGATCTCCTTTGCAGCCTAGTATGTGATCAATTTTGGAGAAGGATCCATGGGCTGCATAGCCAAAGTGAACAGCAAAGATGCACCAGTGCCAGATTAAAGCAAAGAGTACCTACTAACTCAAGCAGCATCAGTGACATATCCATTATTAAGTTACTTGTAAAGAACAATAAGAATAAATATACAGCCTTTTGGAATAATTGACATTTTGGAAGCTGACAATATTAAAACAGTGAACCATCATTGGAAGCAACTTCTAGGAAAATTTTGACCTTTAAAATAAAAATTGTTGAGAAGTGCCAAGATGGCAGACCAGAGACACCACCAGCCTGAGTGTCTTAGTCGGAAGGAGAAGTTTTAGATGAAAGAGAAAAAAACAAATAGATAGACAAACACAGATTGGATGAGAGTCTGAAGGAAAGGTGTCAGAATCCTCAGGAGACTCCATGGCAAGTGGCTGCATAGCAGAACTTGAAGGAGAAACGTATTGGCAGAGATCAATTCCTGAGATGCCCAGATTGCAGGAGCCACATGGATCCAGTGGGTTCCGGGTGATCTGTGTGACTCCAGAGGATGGTCATTCTGGGTGAACTACCTCTTGGAGAGAGTCAGAGAGAACAAGAGTGCTGGCTTTCCTCCACCCAGACTCATTTTTTCCTCTTCACCTCCCCCACCTGTGGTTGATGAGAAATAGAACTGCCACACAGAGGCTCCCACAAGTAGCAGGGCTCAGACTTTTTTCATTTGTAGTCATTCAGGGGACTGAGTGGTGCTCAGACAGTCAGCTACCTGCCTGCCAGCCCTCCCTGGTCCTGCTTGCCTGCTGGCCCCATCAGAGTGGGATATGCCCCAAGGTGGAAGTATATCAAAATGGCTTGGGCACAATGAGGGTGACTTGGGACCACCATACTTCTCCCTGCTATGGTCAGGGAGAAGGAGATGGGTACACAGGTCAGACCCCATACTCCTGGGACTTGATTGTGTTGCCCAAGAGCACAGAGGGGATATTTGTGAATTAGTCTGAGAAGGTGTGGGTGCCTACAGGGGCAGATTGTGGGGAGAATGTAGTGTGGGTCCTAGCTGTGGTGCATTTATGGGGCACCCTTCTTCCCACTGTTGGGCTACATTCGTAGCTCAGTCCAGGATCCTGGGCAGGAAACCTCTTGGCCTCCATTAGTTGTAGGGGAGCTCACTTAGCTTGAGGTCTTGCCTGCCATCAGCGGCCTGGGGGAAACCAAAAGATAGGAGAGGGTGGAAAGGAATGAGGCCTGCTCCAGACTGTCAGACTGTGGGACTCAGATAGTCTTGTCTCTACATGCAGACTTTCTGGTAAAGTGGGCCACTTCAACCCCTCCCTGGAAGCTTTTCCCAGATGTGGGGAGTGTACCTTTGACCCCTGCTAAAGCAGATCCCTTGCCAGCATTTGAGGACCATGAGAGCAGGCTCACCCAACCTAGTTCTGCTCAGCCTCACTCCACCTGCAACTGCTATGGTGGAGAATAAAGACACACCTGGAAGTACTAGGGCCCCACCCACCACCCAAGGAACTACAGTGCTTCTCCACAAGAACTAAAGCTGGTTATAGGACCAAAAAAAAAAAAAAAAAAAAAAAACGTTTCAGGTTGTTCCTCCTGGCAAGCACCGCCTACTGACGGGGAGGTCAATAATTTGCATGTGCTTTTACTGCATTTACTGACCCATCATATAGAGTGTGGTTGATTCTAACCCACAAGCATCACCTACTGGCTCAGAGACTAAACTGGGAGTGTGATTATTTAAACGAAAATCCAAAGGTAAGAAACAACAACTACTCCAGATAGGAAGGAGTCAGTGAAAGAATTCTGGATGTATGAACAATCAGAGTAAAAAGATGCTCCCAAAAGGGAATGCTCGCTCTCTAGCAATGGATACCAATCAAAATCAGATCACTGAAATGACAGATGAAGAAATTAAAAAATGGATTGTAAGGAAACATAATGAAATACAAGAGAAAATAGAAACCCAACACAAAGAAACCACAAAACAATGAAGGAAATGAATGCAAGATTCACTAAAGAAATTGAATGATTAAATAAAAATCAAACAGAACTTGTGAAAATGAAAAAGTTCATTCAAGAAAATACAAACTAGAGTGGAAATCTTTAAGAATAGGTTAGATCAAGCAGAAGAAATAATCTCAGAGCTTCAAGAAAATATCTTTGAATTAAACAAGTCAGTAAAACAGAGCAGAGAAATAAGAGGAAAGAACAAGGTCTAAAATTAATATTGGATTATGTAAAGAGGCCTAACAAAAGAACCATAGACATCCCTGAGGGCAAAGAAGAAAAATCACAGGGGTTGGAAAACCTATTTGAGGGAACAATTGAGGAAAATTACTCTGGGATTGTTAGAAGTCTAATATCTACTTAAAAGATGCTCAAAGGACTCCTTTGAGATTCATTGCAAAGAGGCAAACATTATGACATATAGTCATCAGACTTGCCCAAATAAACACAAAGGGGGCATTCCTATGAACTGTAAGGTGAAAGTATCTGGTAGCTTACAAAAGAAAACTCATCAAACTAACTGCAGACTTCTCAACTGAGACCTAACAAGACAGAAGGAATTGTGGCCCCATTCCAAGTCTTCTCGAGCAGAATAATGGCCAGCCTAGAATTTTATATTTTACAAAACTAAGTTTTATATATGAGGGAGAAATAAAGACTTTCTTAGACAAGCAAACACTGAGGGAATTTGTCAAGACAAGATATGCCCAGCAGGAAGTAATCAGAACTGCATTATATAGAGATCAGTTCAATAGATACCCACCAGTATATAATAGCCTAAATGCTAAAAGACAAAGCCCGGATACCACAATGGTTCAATAGATAAAACAAAACAATAAAGCTTAACTCAACAGGATGAACAGAAATCAACCCCACTTATCAATTATTTCAATAAATGTGAATGGCTTGAATTCCCCACTGACCAGATATAGCCTGGCTAAATGGATTAAAAAATTCAAGCCAAGTATCTACTGTTTTCAGGAAACATATTGAACCCACAAGGGCTCATTCAGACTCAAGGTGAAGGGATGGAAAATAATATTCTATGCACATGGTAACCAAAAGAAAGCTGGTATAGCCATTCTCATATCAGATAAAATAGACGTCAAATCAACAAAAGTAAAGAAAGGAAAAGATGGCCATTATATAATGCTAAAGGGAATGATTTAATGAGAAGACATAACAATTCTATAAATTACATACCTAACAGGTGTGCCCAGATTAATAAAGCAAATCCTGCTTGATCTAAACAAAATGATAGACAGCAGCACCGTAATAGCTGGGGACTTCAAAACCCCTCTAACAGAACTGGACAGATCCTGGAAACAGAACACAAACAAACAATGAACTTAAGCAGAACTCAAGAACAAAAGGGCCTAACAGATACATACAGATCATTCTACACCAAAAGCACTGAATATATGTTCATCTCATCAGCTGATTCTACATTCTCTAAGACTGATTACATCCTAGGCCATGAGACATGTCTTAACAAATAAAAAAATAGAAATTATACCATGCATATTCTCAGAACACAATGAAATAAAATTAGAAATCAACTCCAACAGAAACATTCATATCTATGAAAACTCATGGAAACCAAACAACCTACTGCTGAACAATAATCAAGTCAAGGAGGAAATTACGATGAAAATCAAAAGATTTTTTAACTAAATGATAAAGGAGACATGAGTTATTAAAATCTGTAGGATATAGATAAGTATTCCTGAGAGGAAAATTTAGAGCTATAAATGCCTACATCCTAAAGACATATCATCACAAATCAACAATCTAATGAATCATCTCAAAGAATTGTAAAAGAATGAGCAAACCAACCCCAAGCCCAGCAGAAGAAAAAAATAACAAAGTCAGAATGGAACTAAATAAAATTTATAACAAAAGAATTATACAGACAATAAATAAAACAAAAAGTTCTTGGAAAAGATAAAGAAATTTCACAGGCCTCTCACTAGCAGAAAAAAAAAAAAAAAAAAAAAAAAAAAAAAAAAAAAACAAAAACTCCAAACAATATAAATCAAGAAAGAAAAAGGAGAAATTACAAATTATACCATGAAAATAAAAAATAGAATGAGTACTATAAAAATCTTTATGCTCATAAACTTTGAAATTTTGAGGAAATGGACATATTCTTCAAAACACACAGCCTCCTTATGCTCAATCATGAATAAATAAATAAATAGAATTCCTGAACAGGCAAAAATCAAGTAACAAAATTGAAACAGCAAAGATGAATCTTCCAACAAAAAAAAAATCCCAGACCAGATAGATGGTTTCACACCTGAATTTTACCATACCTACAGAGAAGAACTGGTACCGATAGTGCAGAAATTATTCCATAACATCGAGAAGAAAGGAATCCTCCCCAACATATTTATGAAGCCAAAATCACCTTGAAACCAAAGTCACTAAAGAAATCAACAAAAAAAGAAAACTACAACCCAATATCCCTTAATAATATAGATACAAAAATTGTCAATGAAATCTTAGCAAATCAAATTCAGTTGCTCATTAAATAATAATTCATCATGACCAAGTGGGCTTCATCTCAGAGATGCAGGGATGGTTCAACATATGCAAATCTATAAATGTAATTCACGACATGAGTAGAAGCAAAACAAAGACCACATGACCCTCTCAATAGACACAGAAAAAGCTTTTGACAAAAATCAGCACCCTTTTCTTATAAGAACACTTAACAAAATAGGCACAGATGGGACAAACCTCAAAATGATAAAAGCCACATAAGGCAAACCCACAGCCAACATCATCTTGAATTGGACAAAATTGAAAGCATTCCCACTTAGAACTGGAACCAGATAAGGTTGTGTTCTCTTACCACTTCTATTCAACATAGTGCTGGATTTCCTAGCCAGAGCAATCAGACAAGATAATTAAATCAAGGTATCCTAATGAGGGCAAAAGAGGTCAAACTATCACTCATTGCTGACAATATTGTCTTATATCTAGAAAAACTCAAAGACTCTGCCAAGAGACTCTTGGAATGGATAAATAGGTTTATCAAAGTCTCAGGTTCCAAAATCAATGTACATAATTCAATAGCATTCATATACAGAAACAACAGCCAAGCTGAGAAACAAATCAAAGACTCGATACCCTTCAAAATAACAACAAAGAAAATAAAATACCTAGGAATATTTAACTAAAGAGGTGAAAGACCTTTACAGGAAGAACTACAAAACACTGAGGAAGGAAATAGCACGAGATGTAAACAGATGGAACACCCTACCATGCTTATGGATCAGCAGAATCAATATTGTAAATATGTCTATACTACCCAAAGTGATCTACAGATTCAATGCAATTCCTATTGAAATACCAACATCATTTCTCACAAATCTAGGAAAAGTAATACTATTATTTGTGTGAAACCAGAGAATACCCCCGTATAGCCAAAGCAAAATTAAGAAAAAAGAACAAATAGGGAGGCTTCACTTTACCAGAATTCAAGCTATACTACAAATCTATAATAATCAAAACAGCATGGGACTGGCACAAGAACAGAGACATAGACCAATGGAACAGAACTGAGAACCCAAATATAAAATCATCCTGATACTGCCATCTGATCTTTGACAAAGCAGACAAAAACTTACACTAGGGTAAAGAATCCCTATACAATAAGTGGTGCTGGAGGAATTGGATAACCACATGTAAAGGCTTGAAACAGGATCCACGCCTCTAACCACTCACAAAAATCAACACACAGTGGATAACAGACTTAAACCTAAGGTATGAAACTATTAGAATTATAGAGGAAAATGTTGGAAACACCTCTTATGGATATCAGCCTAGGAAAAGAATTTATGGAGAAGACTCCAAAAGCAACCACAGCAACAACAAACATAAATATATGGGACCTGATCAAATCAAAAAGCTTCTGTACAGCCAAGGAAATGATCATTAGAGTGAACAGACAATCTACAAAATGGGAGAAAATACTTGCATGCTACACATCTGATACAGGGCTGATAACTGGAATCTATAAAGAGCTCAAGGAAGTCAGCAAGAAAAAAATCATACCACCCCATTAAAAAGTGGGCAAAAGTCCTGAACAGAAACTGTTCAAAAGAAGATAGACTAATGGCCAACAAACATACGAAAAAATGCTCAACATCTCTAATCATCAAGGAAATGCAAATCAAAACCACAATGAGATATCACTTATCTCCAGTGAGAATGGCTTTTAACATAATGTTCCAAAACAGCAAATGCTGGCGTGACTGCAGAAAGATAAGAACACTCATAACTGCTGGTGGGAATGCAAACTAGTACAACTTCTGTGGAAAGTAGAATGGAGAAACCTCAAAGAACTAAAAGTAAAACTACCATTTGATCCAGAAATCCCACTACTGGGTTTTTACCCAGAGGAAAAGAAGATATTGTATAAAAAAAGACACCTACACTTGCATGTTTATATCAGCACAATTCACAATTGTAAAGATGTAGAATCAAACCAAGTGCCCATCAATACATAAGTTGATTAATAAAATGTGGCATATGTATACCATGGAGTACTATTCTATCATAAAAAAATGGTGAACAACTAATACCTCTTGTATTAACCAGGGTGGAACTAGAGACCATTCTTCTAAGTGAAATATCTCAAGAATGGACAAACTAATACCATGTGTATTCACCATTATATTGGAACTAATCTATAAACACTTATGTATACATACGTAAATAACATTCATTGGAAATCAAGCAGGAGGGAGAGCGGAGGTGGTATGGGTAAATTCACACCTAACAAGTACAATGCACAGTATCTGGGAAATGGGCAACTTTGACTCAACTGTTACAGAAGCAATTTATGTAACCAAAACCTTTGTAGCCCTATAATATTCTGAAATGAAATAAAAAATAAAATAAAATAAATATTATTAACATATAAACATTGGAAAATTTTTTGGTGGGATTGGAACACATGGGGTGTTAACTCAAGATAGGGAAAATTAATTTTTGCTGATAATAACTATGTTTCAGTCTGTATGTCAGCCTAAACACATATGTCATTTCATTTACTTCTAATGGCAATTATATGAAGCAGGTGCTATTATTATGTCTATCTTATAGATGAGGAAACTGAGAAGTTAATATGCTCAAGATCATATGTTAGTCATGATAGATCCATAGTTGTCTGGCTCCAAAGTTCATTCTCTCAATCGTTATGATTTATTGGCCACATTTAATTCCTTCCCAGTAACTTAATCATTTGCTTCAGCTTAATGTTGAACCAGATAAAGTTAATTTGTCAGGGGATTACAATAAATTTTGGTGGAATAATCAAAGCTACTACTTAGTAATAACTACTTTATTGTTTTCCAGGTACTATGATACACTTTTTTTTTTTTTTTTGAGTCACTGAAATTCTCACTTACCACACAGGCCTTTTAAAACATTTATTAGGATATACTTAATATACTATATAATTTACCTATTTGAAATATACACTTCATTTTTTTAAACAGATAGTGTCTCTGTCACTCAGTCTGGAGAGCAGTGGCATGATCATAGGTCACTGTAGCCTCAGCCTCTCAAGTAGCTGGTAATACAAGCACAATCCACCATGCCTAGGTAATTTTAAAAGTATACATATTGTAGAGCTGGGGTCTTGCCATTTGCCCAGGCTGGTCTCAAACTCCTAGCCTCAAGCAATCCTCCTGCCTTGGCCTCCCAAAGAGATCCACCCCAGTCAGTCTAATTCAATGGTTAGTAGTTTTACATATATATGTAGCCATCATAATAGTCAATTTTAGAACATTTTTATCACCTCAAACTGAAACCCTATACCCTTTATCATTCCCCTGTGCCAACAACTCTTGTCCCTAGCCCCAAGCAACCATTAAACCATTTTCTGTCTCTACAAATTTTCCTGTTGTGGGCATTTCATATAAATGGAATCATAGAAATGTGGTTTTCTGTGACTGGCTTCTTTTACTTAGCATGTTTTCAATGCTCATGCATGTTGTAGCATACATTGGTACTTCGTTTCCTTGGGTGGCTGAACTAATATTCAATTATATGGATTATCACATATTCTTTATCCATTCATCAGTTGATGTGCACTTGGTCTGTTTTCACCTTTTGGCAATTGTGAATATTGTTGCTATGAAAGTTAATATACAAGGTTTTGTGTGGATATGTGTTTTTATTTATCTTAGGTACATAACTACAAGTGGAAATTATGAGTTAAAATATTTTTGAAGAACTACCAAACTATTTTCCAAAGCAGCTGCACCATTTCGTTCCCACTACTGGTACATAAGGGCTATAATTTCTCTACATCCTCCCCAACACTTATGATTATGTAACTTTTGATTGTAGTTATCCTAGTAAGTATGAAGTTGTATCTCTGTGGGTTTGATTTGCAGTTCACTGATGACTAATGATACTAAACATATTTTAATGTGCTTGTTGGCCATTTGTATGTCTTCCTTGGAAAAATGTATGTTCAGATCTGTTGCCTATTTTTATTGTGTTATTTATCTTTTTAGCCTTGGGTTGTAAGTGTATTTTATATATTTTGGGTAAAAATCCCTTGTCAGATATATATGATTTGAAAATATTTCCTCCCATTCTGTGAGTTGTGGTGCTTTATCTTTTTTATGCATTTTTCACTTAACTTTTACAATAGCCTTATGAGGAATTACTGATCCACCTCACCCCCTTTCATGAGAAATGAGAAAACAGGCTGAGTGGGTAAATACCTAATATAACTCACAATGTTGAGAAAGGATATGATTCCAGGATTTGAGCTCACATTTCCCTTTGGAATTCAATTAAAGCTTCCCTTCTCCTGCTTTGATGCTGGCATATATTATAAGAATTTAATAAAATAAATTAAATTTAAGGATTTCATTGCCTGCCTGTGCTTTCCTCCTAGACATTCCAGTGGATAAACGTTGAAAAGAAAAACACTTTGGCAATACTCCTCAAATTGATTCTGTGGGGATAGCGAAGATTCCCAGTAGGAAGGTATAAGCCACAAAGCCCCTGAGGCAGGTTGAATTGATGTTCTGAGTCAGGATTTGAAAGTGTGGGGAACTATTCTTTTAAATGACAGTAACAAAGAGAAACCTTTTATTGTGAGCCACATGCAGCTATGATTTTGATGAAATGTTTGCTGCTAACCATACGTAGGTGGGAACATCTGCCCACTGATGAGCTCCCTGGAGTTTTAGCAGGTGAATTTATGTGGAAATACAACTTCAAGAGCTTCTTCCTGAGGAGGGAAGTTAGGGGGGAAAATCACCATACTTACCTTTCTTCCAATGTAAATATATCCCTGCATTGAGTGAATACTACTTCTCCTCAGCCTCTCTGCTTCCCCAGCTTTGGTTTTGAAGGTACCCAGTAAGTGTTGCATTGAGGAACTGCCAAACTGTTTTACATGGGAGCTGTACCATTTTGCATTCCCATCAGAAGTGTATGAGGGTTCAAATTTCTTCATATCTTCACCAACACTTGTTATTTTCCTTTAAAATATTAATATAGCCATATTGGTTGGTATGAAGTGATATTTCATTGTGGTTTTGATTTGCATTTCCTTAATGGCTAATAATGTTAAGCATCTTTTCATGTATTTGTTGGCTATTTATATATCTTCTTTGGAGAAATGTCTACTCATGTTCTTTACCTAACTTTTAATTGGGTTGTTTATCATTTTGTTGTTAAGTTGTAAGAATCTTTTATGTATTCTTTTTATGTATTCTGAATACTGGAAATTTATAAAATATGTTATTTGCAAATATATTTCTCCCTTTCTTTAAGTTGCCTTTTCACTTCATTTGTGATTTTGATTATTTGCAGAAGAATTTTTTTAAAAAAATTGTTATATATTCCAATTCACTCTTTCTTTGTGGCTTATACCTTTGGTGCCATATCTAAAAATAATTATTTAATCAAGTTCTATGTTTCTGATCTCCACAACTCTGACCAAATATGTCAAGCCCTTTCATTCAACAGATATATTTGTAATCACTTACTATGTACTCACCCTACTCTAATTACTGAGGATAAAGTGATGAATAGGACAGTTGTGGCAGATTGCCAGATGATTATGAATATTCAAGTTATCCTCTCCTGGGTAGAGTCCATTTTTACCTCTCTCTTGTAGTTAAATGTCACTATATGTATTCTTACCAATGAAATGTGAGTGAGAGTGATGCATATCCCTTTGAACTGGACCCATAAATATTCCCGTGTGCCATTCTCCATGCTCTTTTTTGCTCTTGCCATAGGAATGGATATGGCATCAGGAGTCCCAGCAGAGGTGGCAAAAAGTGCTATTTTTATAAATTGCCTCAATAGAACTGTGACAATAATTAGGTGATTATTGCTCTGGTTTGACTGTGTCACCTCTAAAATTCAGGTGTTTCCAACATGATAGTATTAAAGGGTGGGACCTTTAAAAGCTTTAGGTCATGAGGTCTCCTCCCTCTTTAATAGGGTCAAGGCTGTTATAAAAGAGGCTTCATGCAATTTTAGGCTGGCTTGAACTGTGTTTTGCTCTGTAAGAACATAGCATTCCTCGCTTCCAGAGAATGCAGCAACAAGGTACCATCTTGGAAGCAGAGAGCAGCCCTCACCAGAAAACTAAACCTACTGGCACCTTGATCTTGCACTAATACTTTCAAGCCTCCAGAATTGTGAGAAATGTATTTCTGTTGTTTATAAATTACCCAGGTTCAGGTATTTTGTTATAGCACAATGAGTAAACTATGATAATTATTTAGCATAATTCCATCATATACTTAGTGGTCAATAAATGTTAGTTTTTGTAATTATAATGACAATCTTTAAATACTCCAGTAATCAACTGAGATGGTAAAAATATAAGAAACTCTGCATAATTTAGCAGATAGTGCAATGGGTCTGCGTTCCTGTAGACAGAATATCAGACTTTCTCAAGGTAACAGTTTTATATTTCTGTATAATTTCTCTGTTGATGAACCATGAAAATTCTAAGCTACTTTAAAGAATATTTAAAGGACCATAATTTGGGAAATGCTCATCTAGTAATATGCAACTTAAACCAAAAACAATATGAAAAGTTTGGTTATAGTGATTATGAAAATTCTAAATTGTGCTAGAACATTTTGCATTTACACAACACTATTCTATAAATGAACTCTATAATATTCTGAATTCATTTTTTTTACATTCAACTGCTGACAACTTTCAAGACCTACCACTTCCTCTTCCTTTTCTTACCTGTATCTGATTAGAAACCCCGAGTGCTCCCCACCTAGTGTGATGTTCAAACCATGCAAGCCCTGATCTGTGTGTGGGAACACTCTTCCTAGCTTTGCCCCCTAATAATCATAAAAGCCAAGCCAATCTTTTCTCTCTGTTATTTCAAGCCATTCTTGTACCTTCCAGGAAGCCTGCCCTGATCTCCCCAGAAAGTCTCATTATGCGAGTAATGTACTATCTTGTACCCTTTTTCATACTGATGGATGTATCATCAGTCTTGACATCCAAACCAAATTTTTGATGTAGGGTCCATCCTGTCTTTGTGGGGTGATCACACAATTGACCCTGTGAGCAGGAAATTTAGGCACTTTCCACTGTCACTAGGGGTCTATTTTTTCTTGCTTTAGCTTTCTAACTAGCACTGCTGCCTGTTGGTGAGCATGCAGTTTGAGCTACTTGCCTGCTGGCCAGCTTGTGTTTGAACTGCATTGCTTTGGGATGCATTTGTAGAGTACTACCAAGCCTCTGCTAAAGATTTAAACATCATAAGTCAGAAGTTTTGGTAACTGACATTCAGTGACAGGAATATTGGGTTGCATTTCTTCTTAAAGCAGCCCTGAATCATGTGTCTCAATTTCAATATAAGATATGACTGACACTAGGCTCAAGGGAACAACTCTTTCTTTGTTACTCTTGGTTGTGTCTCAACCAGGTGTTAGTCCCCTTTCTGTAGAGAGCTCAAGAGCTCAGGAGAAAGAAAGATAGTTTGTTCAATATACAGGTCCATTGGGTGGTCACTCATGTAGAGGAAGAGCAGTTACTATGTGAAATGCTGATGTCATACTCCTAAAAGCAGATAACTAATTAGGAAGTTTTTAAAATACTTCTGCTGATGCTCCCTATGTCTCTGTCACAAAAAAGGTTCTGATCCTCAGAGTTTTAAAGGGGAACCATCCATGATATACTAGTGGCAAAGCCAAGGAATTAATTCAAACTAAGCCCTGGGGGAGGCCCATAAACCTTAAAAAGTTGTCTGGTAGAGTCAAGTACTGGAGGGAAGTGAGATAACTCACATCTTTACTGGAACTTAATATGGGCACATCAGCTTGGAAGAGTTTTAGATAAGACCTCCAAAATACTAAGTATTGGTGAGGACTGAGAAACAACCAAACAAATGACTGAATAAGGTAGCCATGGGAAATTCCTTAAGGGAAACACTCTCCTCTGCCATGTGACCTACCACGATTAAACAAGGAGAGATGAAAAAGGGTGAGAGGTCACTTTGTGATGGCTCTTTTGGAGGTGTTGAGGAATTTCTCCTTTTCTCTAACTACAGCATTCAGACTCTTCTGTATCCATCTCCTTCCCTCCCCCATGGATGTGTCAGGAGAGGTGCTTTGTGATGTCTAAGCCACCCCAGGGCTACCATTGGCTGGAGGAGTTTATTGTTGGCCAATCAAAGCTGAAGGGTATGGTACTTCATTGTCCCAGGGAGGGTATATATAGAGAGTTCAGGAGCTCTGGAGTAGGCCAGTAGGCCACTGTTGCTCCAGCATGGCAGACGTTACTGAGAAACCACAGGAGTCTAGCTCAGATATGGAAAAACCAACCACAAGCAAAAAATGCCATACTCTAAGCACCAAAGAGAGGAAGAACTGGAGGATACCCTATCAATCCAAGAAGAAAGAAAGGGAGAAGGTCAGGTGACCCTCATTATGTGCCTCTTCTTTTTCCCCATTGATATCTAACCTAAGACTCTTACCCTGTGCTTATGTGGCACAAAACCCTTCCTCAACTTAAACCCATTATCATAAGATACCCATTCCCATATATTCTCTATCCTCTTCCTTAAATCATGTCTTTCTTGGTTCACCCCATTTCTTTACCAGGTACAGAAGATAATCATGAGAGTAAAACTGGCCCTCCAAAAAAACTCGAAAAAACGTAAAACTGGAAAAAAGCCAACGATATTAGTTTGTTATCACAGGCAGAATAAAAGAAAGAACCAAAATCAGCCAAAGAAGGACCAAGAGATCTTGGAGGAATCTCTTATTCCAAATAATGCTCCATTTCTACCCAGAGACCAAGAACCAGAACTATCTGTCTCATCTCCAGAGAAAACTCCAGAGACAGGGTCTCCTGAGCAGTGAGACCAAATATCCTACCTGCAAGGTACTTGGATGTTGATGATTGAAATATAATAAAAAAAAGTTGTGAAAAGGATTTGTGTGTGCATCTCTGAAGTCTTCTTTGATTGTGCAGAGGGAGTTAAGGAAGGGAAAGAACAAATGTGTGAGGAGGGAGTGAGGTGGGGACCTGCAAGGTTGTTTGCCAGACTGGTATGTGCACAGTTAGCTTGACATTGGTAATGCAGACTAGGTGAAGAATGAGCACTGAAGACAAATTTCCTCCTTAACACTTTATACCACAGACAAGAAGGGAAAAAACTTGGTGTCTCTCAGTGTGTGGAAGGGTGGGGATAGGGATGTATATGGGAATTGTGATATATGTAGGATGATAGTATGCAATAATGAGTCTGATTCCACTTTTGATGTTTTACTGCTGACAACTTTTAATCCCCATACTTTCTTCTCCTTACATACCACATCTGGGCAAGCTGATATAAACAGCTGGAAAGTTACTAAACATAAAATGGAAACAGATATCCCTAGCCTCAACTACCACGGGTATTACCTTGCCTAAATTCTGCATAGCCAGAGCATCTGTTGTTTTAAAATATCCCCTAGTGAGCA
The DNA here is from genome assembly GCA_008750895.1 of Mirza zaza. Classification (NCBI taxonomy): domain Eukaryota; kingdom Metazoa; phylum Chordata; class Mammalia; order Primates; family Cheirogaleidae; genus Mirza; species Mirza zaza. The sequence continues at coordinate 37,736 of VSMD01068936.1, forward strand.
TCGACATTCTCACCCAATGAGTAATAAATTAAAGTTGTCTTAAGCACTTATAATCAGCTTGAAAAATGGGATCTTCCTCCACAGTTAAAACAATTGTTAGCGTCTTCTTCCTCAGTTTAAAAGAAAAAGCCCAATCTAAATGAAAATTGAAACTTCAATAATTGAAACGCACTATATGAGACCTATTTAGAGAAGTGATGAGTATTTCCTCTACTTATGCATTTAACATCCAAAGTTGGCTTGTTCTTAAACCTGGAAAAATGAATGGTGCCTCAGTGTAGATTATGGTAACCTTAATGTCACAATCGCACCCATGGCACTCATAGCTACTATTATTGAAATTACTGACTCTATCCAGTAAGTAACTGGTAAATACATTGCAGTCATAGGAAAGTATTTGGTTAAATGTTCTGTTCGATGCCTATTTCAACAGCCTCTCTGGTGCAGTATACTTACCTTCACCTTGAAAGGAACACAATAGACTTTTACATGGGCACTCAGTGGGGTACATTTCCACACCTTTCCACCATATAATCTATGTAGGCAAGATCTTAACCATATTTAATCTTTTCAAGGTATTCAGTTATGACATAACACTGATGATAACCTCCCCTGGGGAGATTCATATGACACACTTGTTCAGGACATAAATATATTCACAAAAGAGCTCACAAGGAAGAGATCATTCATTGCCCCCACACATAGTACAAGGCTTTGCTACCTCAGTTAAATTTTTGAAAATTATTTAGTAAGCTGAGGGCTGTACTAACCCAACAGTGTGAAAAAACAGCTTTTAGCCTCAGCTTCCACATTATTAAAACAAGCTCAGTATCTCTTAGACACTTTTGGATTCTGGAGTCAACATATTCCTCATATACAAATTATATTTAAGTTCATCAACTCTGTTACTTGCAAATTGGCCCACCTTGAATAGGGCTACCTGCAACAAAAATCTCTAGAATGTGTCCAATTTGCTATACAATAGGCACTTGTGTTAGGGCCCCCCCAAAGACTCCTTCCTTCACTGTGGGGGCTTTGACAACTTCCTTTCATATTTTCTGGAGTTGCTGGACCATCCATGATGGCCATTAGTTGCAGCAGTAGTCTCTGAGCTGGTATTTGTAGATCTCTCCAGCAGCTCGGGAGCCCACCAGCAGTCTGAGATGCAAAGGAGGGAAATTTTGCCCTCTCCACCTACCCTTCTCACTGGTCTCCTAGCCTCTTGAGGCTTAATCCCTGTCAATGTTTTTCTTCTTCCCGTTCTGTTCCACAACCTCTTCCCATGGAGTCTCCTGTAGGTTCAGGCACCCTTCCTTCTGACCCTCATCTGATCTATGTTTGTCTGTTTGTTTATTATTTTCTCTTTCACATAAAATTTTACCTTCTTGCAGAGACGCTCTGGCTGGAGGTGTTTCTCATCCACTATCTTGCCTCTCCCCACCAACCCACAGTTCTTGAACAAAGCAACAGAACTTTCACCTTCCTTACTGGTCTCAGACGACAGTCCTTATCTAATGCCATAATGGTGTATTTGAACAAGCTTGAATTAAATAAAACATGGCACATTTCAGTTGTCAGTCAAACATCAGGGTTGAATTTTAATAGAATCTGACTCCATTTTTGATGTTCGACTCATATAAATAATAATCCTTTTCATGCCATCTTGTTACATGTGTGGCAACATCAGTTTTGACATTCAAATCAGATTTGGGGTTTGAGGAGTGTACATCTCACTTCTGCAGGGTATTTTCCATAAACTCACATACTTAAAAGAAAGTTCACAATATGGTCATATATATATATATATATATATATATATATATATATATATATATATATATGCATTAAAAGGCATGCATGGCATTTTATGAAGATACCAGTATTTCAGGAAATAAATCTTATTGAATGCCAAATATGTGTCAGACATTGTTTTAGGTCCTCAGCTTACTGTGAAGAATATAAAGTCTACAGTTGTGCAATTGAGTAATCTACATTTATATGGATGAAGAAGTGGTTGAGAGTGGTGGTGGTGGAGCCGAGGATGACAATTTTAGGTAGCAGATGTGGGAAAATCTTTGAAGAGTTGACATTAGAATTCAGACATGAATGATGAGATAGAATCAGCTATGTGAAGACTTTACAAAAGAGCATTTTAGATAGAAAGAATAGCAAGTAGCAATGTCATGAAGGAAAAACAAGAACAATTGAGGGACAGTATAAAGGCAAGTATGACTGGAGTAGAATGAGAGGTGGCAGAATGGAAATAGACAACTGAAACTGGAGAGGCTGACAGAGATGAAGTCACATAGGTATTTGCAGGGTAAGGTCTTGGGTTTTATTTTACATGCAGTGTAAATCCATTGGATGGTTTGATGCATGATAGTGATGTAGTTTGACTTAGTCTTTAGAAAAGTCACTGGATATTGCGGACTGTGTTGGAGCAGAGGGGTGACAGAGTGTTGCAACAATGCAGGTGTATGATGACAGCGGCTAGGTCTAGGGTTGTAGCAGAAGGAATGTAATGTAATGTCTGCCACAACAGTTTGAAGCACAGGTTTTGAAGTCCTGCCTCAATTTAAAGGTTCACCACCTACAATCTATATGGCCTTGAGCAAATTAGTTAATCTCTATAAGGCTTAGTTCCTTCACCTGTAAAATGAGAATGATGATGGTATGTATCTATATCTTAGAGTCATTCTGGAATTGAATGAGATAATTTATGTAAAACCCGTGGCACAATATTAGACACATAAGAGACATTTTATAAAATGACTACTGATATTACCATCAATAATATGAATATATTCATAAATAAAAGCAAGCTACTTCTTGCTTCTTTCTCCCCCATTCTCCAAGAGTTAGTATATCTTGCATAATTTACTGTTAAAAAATGACTAGTGAGCCCTTGTTTGGTTTTTGTGAAGACACAAGTATCTTTGGGCACCTGTGCTCAATGGCCAGGCATTCTTATACCTTTAGATACGTCATAATAAGTGGGCTGTATCTGGCTTATGATTAATTTTTTTAAATGAATTGGTAGAAGTGGCTGATCTATAACATCCTCACTTTGTACATAATGAATCATCACTTGAACACCTCTCCTCTCCACCCTCCTTCCACAAGGGCCTAAATGAACAGCAACTCATATTTCCAACATAACGACAAGAAACCTGCTGAATTAGTCAGATTGCTTTGCCAATTGCTTCCTTCCTTTAAATGCATATTCGAGCATTTCTTCATTCAGAAAAATCTGCTTGAGTTTTTTGAAGAAAGTTTTCATTTTATTACTTCCTGATCGGGACTCTCTGCAATTCCTTTGGTTCTTTGGTGCTTTTATTTTCTCCTTTTAATCTTTTTGGTACATGTTCATCTTTTTACATCATCCTCATTTGGAATTGTACTTAACAAGCTATTTTCTGCTTCCTCCATATCCTTGATGAATAAGTAAAATTGGGCTTGATGTCCCTTCCTCTTTGAAGTAATTTCTTTGTTTTCCCCACCTTAGGCAAATGAGTGGTGACAGCTTACTCATTCTTTAAGGCTAAGATCAAATGTTGCCTCCACTCTGAAACCTCCCTATGACCAATCCCAGCAGAGATAGTTACTCCTATTGTTCTACTAATACATGTGTTAGAGCAGTTGCCATGTTGTATTAGAATTATACATTTACATATTTGTCTCCACCACTATACAACAGCAACGGGAATATTTCATTCATATTTGTAATTTCAACCACCCTAACACACCTAACACAGCATTATAGTGGCTGCTCATTACATGTTTGATGAATGAATGAAAGATTGAACAATCATATTGTTTCTATACATTCTTGAGTATTTCTTTAACCTGTTCTATAATGTTTTCTTTAGAAATGTTGCTATGGCTTCCATATGTCTCCAACATGTCATGTATTAAAAACTTAATTCCAAAATTCATATATTGATTGGAGGTGAGATCTTTGGGAGGTAATTAAGACTAGATAAGATATTTGGGTTGGAGCCGCCATCATGGGACTGGTGGCTTTAGACGAAGAGGAAGAGACACCTGAGCTGACATACACACTCTTTCCCTCTTGCTCTGTGATGTTCTCTGCCATGTCATGATGCAGCAGGAAGGCCTTCACCAACCACATGTCAATGCCACACACTCAGACTCCCCAGCCTCCAGAACCATGAGTTAAATCAACTTCTATTGTTTATAATTTAGCCAGTCTGCGGTATTCTGTTATAGCAACAGAAAATGAATTAAGACAAATGTTACAAAAACAGTTTGAAATTTGTATTATAAAAAATTCGAAGTATACAGAATAAACATTTAAAAATAACTAAAACACTAAAAACACCCTGCAATGTGCACAATTTTGACAAGTATATTTTGTACATAGGTCTACATATATTTACTATAAATACATCTATGTGAATTTACATAAGTAGAGTTGTAATGTGTGTGTGTGTGTGTGTGTGTGTGTATAGAGAGAGAGACAGAGAGACAGAGAGACAGAGAGAGACATGAGGGGGAGAGAGAGAAAGAGAAAGCCTTAAACTGTATAAAAATTTTTCATTTATTTACTCTATACTCCACTGGATATCCAATGTTAAAAGACTGGTGTGCATGTTTCCCTATTTAAGTCCCTGTTCATATAATAATATAGCATATACATAAAATGTAGAGGGGCACTATTGTACTCATTAATTCATCTTGTATGTTGCTTTCCTCACTTAGAAACACTTCATAAAACTTCATCCACATTTATTTTTATTTTTATTTTTTTATTTTAGCATATTATGGGGGTACAGTGTTAAGGTTACATATTTTGCCCATATTTTACCCCCTCCCCCCTCGAGTAAGAGCTTCAAGAGTGTCCATCCCCCAAACGTTGCACATCTTACTCATTGTGGTTGCATATACCCATCCCCTCCGCCCTCCTCCCACCCTCTCGACACCTGATAAATGTTACTTCTATATGTCCACTTAGGTGTTGACCTGTTAATACCAATTTGCTGGTGAGTACATGTGGTGCTTGTTTTTCCATTCTTGAGATACTTCACTTAGTAGAATGGGTTCCAGCTGTATCCAGGAATATACAAGAGGTGCTGTATCACCATTGTTTCTTAAAGCTGAGTAGTATTCCATGGTATACATATACTGCATTTTATTAATCCACTCATGAATTGATGGGCACTTGGGTTGTTTCCACAACTTTGCAATTGTGAATTGTGCTGCTATAAACATTCGAGTGCAAGTGTCTTTCAAAAATTGACTTTTGATCATTTGGGTAGATGCCCAGTAGTGGAATTGCTGGATCAAATGGTAGATCTACTTGTATCGCTTTGAGGTATCTCCATGTTGCTTTCCACAGAGGTTGAACTAGTTTGCAGTCCCACCAGAAGTGTAGGAGTGTTCCTCTCTCTCCGAATCCACGCCAGCATTTATTGTTTGGGGACTTTTTGATAAAGGCCATCTCACTGGAGTTAAATGGTACCTCATTGTGGTTTTGATTTGGATTTCCCTGATGATTAGAGGTGTTGAACATTTTTTCATATGTTTGTTGGCCATTATTCTGTCTTCTTTTGAGAAGTTTCTGTTCATGTCCTTTGCCCATTTTTTGATAGAGTTGTTTGATTTTTTCTTGCTGATTTTCCTGAGTTCTAAATAGATTCTAGTTATCGGCCCTTTATCAGATATGTAGCTTGCAAAAATTTTCTCCCATTCTGTGGGATGTCTGTTTGCTCTCTTGACAGTTTCTTTGACTGTGAAGAAGCTTTTTAATTTGATCAGGTCCCATTTGTTTATTTTTGTTGCTGTTGTATAACTGGAACAAGACAAGATTGCCTACTATCTCCGCTTCTGTTCAACATAGTGCTGGAAGTCCTCGATACAGCAATCAGACAAGAGAGCGGAATTAAGAGCATCCAAATGGGAGCAGAAGAGATCAAACTCTCTCACTCTTTGCTGATGACATGATATTATACCTAGAAAACCCCAAAGATTAAACCAGGAGACTTCTTGATCTGATAAATGAATTTGGTAAAGTCTCAGGATACAAAATCAATACACAGAAATCAGAGGCATTCATATATACCAACAACAGTAAAAGTGAGAACCAAATCAAAACTCAATTCCCTTCAAAATAGCAACAAAGAAAATAAAGTACCTTGGAATATATTTAACTAAGGAGGTAAAAGACCTCTACAGAGAAAACTATGAAATACCGAAGAAGGAAATAGCAGAGGACGTAAACAGATGGAAGAATATACCATGCTCATGGGTCGGCAGGATCAACATTGTTAAAATGTCTACACTACCCAAAGCGACCTACAGAGTCAACACAATCCCTATCAATACCATCATCATTTTTCACAGATATAGAAAAAATAATTTTATGCTTCATATGGAACCAGAGAAGACCCCACATAGCAAAATCAATCCTAGGCAATAAAAACAAAATAGGAGGTATCAGTTTACCAGACTTCAAACTATACTACAAGGCTATAGTCATTAAAACAGCTTTTTCTGGCACAAGAACAGGGACATTGACCAGTGGAACAGAACATAGAACCCAGATATAAAACCATCCTCATATAGCCAACTAATCTTCAACAAAGCAGACAAAAAACATACACTGGGGAAAAGAATCCTTATTCAATAAATGCTGTTGGGAAAACTGGATAGCCACATGTAGAAGACTGAAACAAGACCCACATCTTTCGCCTCTCACAAAAGTCAACTCACGCTGGGTAACAGACTTGAACCTTAGGTGTGAAACTATTATAATGCTAGAGGAAAATGTTGGAAATACTCTTCTAGACATTGGCCTAGGCAAAGAATTTATGAATAAGACCCCAAAGGCAATCACAAGTTCATCCACATTATCTGTTATAGACTTAATATACTTTTAAAAGTAGTTACATAAAATAGGATGGTTTGAATGAAAGACAATGTGCTCAACCAGTCTCCTATTGAGGGCATTCAGGTTGATTCCAGTTTTGGGGCCACTACAATGTATTAGTCTTCTTTGGCTTCTATATAATACACCACCACAGAATGGGTGGCTTAAACAACAGAATTTTATTTTCTCACAGTTCTGGAGGCTGAAAGTCTGAGATCAGTGTGCCAGCATGGTAGATTCTGGTGACTTCTCTATTTCTATCTTATTGACAGTGTCCTTCTTGATGTGTCTTCATGTGGAAGAGAGAGCAAGCTCTCTGGTGTCTGTAATAAGGACACTAGTCTTATCAGATCAGGACCCCACCTTTATGACCTCATTTCATGATCTCATTTAAAACCTTAATTACTTCCTTAGAGACCTCCTTTACAAACACAACCACAGTGGCGCTTAGGGCTTCATTATATGAATTTTGACGGGTCATAAACCTTCATTCCAGATCTCTCTGTCTCTCTCTGTCTCTCTCTCTGTCTCTCTCTCTCCACACACAGTCATGTGTGGTATAATGATGCTTCAGTCAACGATGAACTGCATATACTATGGTGTTCTCATAAAATTATAATGGAGCTGAAAAATTCCTATTGCTTAGTGATGTTGTAGGCATTGTGTCATAACAAAACACATTACCTGTGTTTGTGCTAATACTTGTGTAAAAAAACTTACCTGCACTGCCATTTGTATAAAGTTTAGCACATATATTATGTATAATACATGATAACAGTAATAAATACCTTTGTCATGATTTATGTATTTATTATACTTTTTATCATTATTTTAGAGTGTACTCCTTCTGCTTAAAAAAGTAGTTAACTGTAAAACATCCCCAGGCAGGTCCTTAAGGAAGAACAAGAAGAAGTGTTCCAGAAGAAGGCATTGTTATCATAGGAGATGACAGCTTCATGCATGTTATTGCCCCTGAAGGTCTTCTAGTGGGAAAAGATATGGAGGTGAAAGACAGTGATATTCATCATCCTGACCTTGTGTAGGCCTAGATTAATTTGTATGTTTTAACCTTGGTTTTAACGAAAATGGTTAAAAAGTAAAACAATAAAATTAAAATTAAAAATAGAATAAGGACATAAAATATCTTGTACAACTGTACCATATGTTTTATGCTAAGTATTATTACAAAAGAGTCAAAATGTTAAGAAAAAATAAAAGTTTATAAAATAAAAAATTATAGTAAGCTAAGGTTAATTTACTGCCAAAGAAAGAATTTTTTTTTTCATAAATGTAGTGTAGCCTAAGTGTACAATGTTTATAAAATCTACAGTAGTGTATAGTAATGTCCTGGGCCTTAATTTTCACTCACACTCACTCCCTGACTCACTCACAGCTACTTTCAGCCATATAAACTCAATTCATTATAAGTGCCCTGCATAGGTATACTGCTTTTATCTTTCATACTATACATTTACTGTACCTTTTCTATGTTTAAATGTATTTATTTATACAAATGCTTACCATTGTTTTACAATTGCCTACAGTTTTCAGTAGAGTAACAAGCTATAAAGGCTTGTAGCCTAGAGGCAATAGGCCATAATATATAGAGTAGATGTGTAGTAGGCTAGACCATCTAGGTTTGTGTAAGTACACTCTATGGTATTCTCACAATGAAATTTCCTGATGACAGATTTCTCAGAATATATTTCTATCAGTAAGCTATGCATGACTGTATATATATGTGTACATATATGTGTGTGTGTATGTGTGTGTGTATATATATATATATATATATGCAAGTGTATGCATGAATTTCTATAAATTAAGATGAAAACAGAAATGGAAACAAGCTAATAAAAATTAGACTTGTATTATCCTGGATGGAGCTTGAGCCCATTCTCATAAGTGAAGTATCCCAAGAAAGGAAAACAAGTACCACACATGTAGTTGTATAAATATATAAATTTATACAAGTAATGTATAAATTCATACCTAATGGGTGTGGGGCACACTCTCTGGTGGATGGGCACTCTTGTAGCTATTATTCTGGCAGTGCAAAAGCAATTTATGTAACCAAAGTGTTTGTATTTCATAAGATTCTGAAATAAAACAAAACAAACAAGCAAAAAATATTGATGACATACATTGAAGCATTTGTTATACATATTCTTAAAACTTATACCTGTCTGTATTACTATTTTTTCTCTTTAATTTATAAATTAAATATACAGTGATCTTAAAAAACAAACAAAAAATCAGATGAGCATTATAACATTATAAAGCAGTAATTCAGAGGAAAACACACATATAACTAATAAATGCATAGAAGTTAATCATATTTGTATTCAGGGAAGTGTAATTTTTTTCCTATTCATATTTATAAATATACAAATGATTCTTATAAAAATTTGATATTAATTGTAAGCCATTATCCTGGTTTGCTTGGTATCAGATACTATGTTAAGCACTTTACTCAAATTATTTCATGTTATCAAACAACATTGTGAGATATACATCATTATCCCCAAGCTACCCATGAGAAACCTGAGACCCAGTGAGGAGGGTTAAATGCTTTGCTGAAAATCATATAGGTTACAAATAGCAAATCAAAGCCAGAACTTGGATCTAGAGCACTTATTTCTGTGGCCTTTCATTAGTGACAATAACAACAAACAATCTTAGCAGATATTAGGCGCTGTTTTAAACACTTACCATAAATTAACATATTTGATTCTTCAACAGACTTATAAGTGCTATATGACTATTATCTCCATTTTTCAGATGAAAAAATAAAGACAGAGAGCAGAAAAAATAACAGTCAATGGAGCCAAAATTTAAATCCTGGAAGACTGACTCTAAAGCCCACAGGCTTAACCTACACTATGATGCAAAATGCTAAAGCCTGATGCTTGAGGAATAGAAATTTGCCTTTGACCTTTTAAGGATAATATTTCCTTCAGACATATCCACAGGCAGGTATGTTATTCTTTACCTTCACACATTAGGGTGTGTCATTACTCGGGGAAAAAAACAATGGTTTTCATTGGCAGGATTAAAAATAAGTGATTCTACTATAGGCAAATGTCAGCAACTTTTAATAAGGAGAACTGCTTTTCATTTCCACTTAATAAATCAGGGGAATAGTGGAATTTCATCATTTTCATTTAGACTCTAATGCATTCTCAATGATCTCCTGCAAGTTTCTGCATTAACTCAGTGGTAGTAAATAGTGTGCCAGCTATTGACTAACATTCATAAAATTGTTCTTTATCAAGTGCAACAAATGTTTCTCACTTATATATGATACAGAGGTAGCAAAAATAAAAAAAATAAAAAATAAACATAGAACCCTATAATCTTTGTGCTCTCTAATCAGTCGTGAATGAAGTTAATTTCAGACCTTTTGGAATGAGAGGCCAGGATTTTTACTAAACAGCAATCTCAATAAGCATTACCCTTTTGCTGCTGACAGAAAAGTTAAAAAAAATTCATCATGTTCCAGTTTCTCAGCAGTTTATAAAGGTTAATAAAACAATGTTTTAGGAAGACAGTGTTTCTTCATTTTTATGCTCTTAAAAGACAATTATCCTTAGTTCCACATGGCTCAGTGCTCATACTCTTCTCATATTCCAACTGGAGCCTCTCCTTACTGACTACTTTCCATGGGCCAATAAACCATGGATAGAGCTCTCAGTTCTGATGGCTAAGGAGAGACCGTGTTTTAAATAATCTGAGCTGAGCTGGTGACAGTAAATAGTAAGAGGAAATAAGATTTGCACTGAAGTCTCAGAGGAAGAAAACATCTATTTCATGGACTCATAAACATTATATTAGAATGAGTTATGCATAACTTACTAGAACTCCTGAATTATTAGGTCATTAACTATGAAATGTCCAATTTCAAATCAAAAATTTAGTTTATTATATCTCAAACAAGGAGCAGTAAAATTAATCAAATTATGTGCCTAAACTATTGACAGTTTTGCCATCTTAACAGTAGCTTGATTATGTCAGCAGCAAAGAAGCCTAGAGAGCAAGTGGCGATGAAATTGCAAGAGGCGTTTCCCACAGCTTGTTGAGAATTGAATATGTTTCCCGTCAAGAAGTGGTCCAAAGCCTGGAAGAAGTGGTAGTTAGTTGGTGCAAGGTCTCATGAATATGGTGAATGACAGAGAGTTTCCAAGTCCAGCCTCTAGTTTGAGCAGTGTTGTTTTGTGTGACATGTGGTTTTGCAAGAGGATCGGCCTGTCTCTACTGACCAATCTCTGCTGATTAATCACAAATGTCCACATCATTTCATCCAAATGGGTGCAGTAGACATCTGCTGTAATTGCTTGACCAGGTATCATGAAGCTGTAGTGGATAATACCAGCGCTGGAACACCAAACAGACGGCATTAGCTTTTTTTGATCAATATTCAGTTTTGGACTGTGTTTTGGCACTTCATCTTTATCCAACCATTGTGCCAAATGCTTGTGATTGTCAAAAAGAATCCATTTTCTTCACACATAACAATGTGGTGTAGAAATTGTTCACCTTTATATTGTGACAGCAAGGAAAGGCAAGTTTCGTGATGATTTCTCTCCTGATGCTCATTTAATTCATGCGGCACCCATCTATCCAACTTCTTTACCTTACTGATTTCTTTCAAATGGTCCAATATTGTTGGAATAGTAACGTCAAACCTTGCTGCTAATCTATGCATAGGTTGAGATGAATTCGCTTTCACTATAGCTTTCAGGTCATCATTATCGACCTTGGTTTCAGGTTGCCCACATGGATCATTTTCAAGATTAAAATCACCAGAAGAGAACTTCTTAAACCATCAACATACTGTCCATTCATTAGCCACATCCTTCCCAAACACTTCACTGATATTTCAAGCCACCTGTGCTGCATTGGTTCCATGACAGAACTCATATTCAAAAATAGCATGAATTTTTGGCTCATCCATGGTTTCACAAAAATTGCTCTAAAGAAATTTTTGAAGGGTAATCACAAGCGAAAATGTGCTTTCAAAAGAATGATGATGTTCCTTAATAATTAAAAAAAAAGTCAAAGTGAAATGTCAAAGATATCAACTATCAAAATTAGTACTTAAGGAAAATGGACATTCCATGCTTAATAACCTAATAGCTGGGTGGGGAATTTTTTATGGGCTTTTATAAAGGACAAGAAATTTCCTCCAGGATGAGGAAATCATATCTCCTTTACCAATGCATGTATGTTTCATGCAATTTGATATTTAAACATGGATAGCACTGCTGTTTCAGGAAGTGATATTTTGATTTTCAAATTATTTTAGGAATAAACTACATGGCAAAACATTGCTTTAAGAGTGTAAGTGTACTCTTACTTTACAAACAATAAAAACTTATTTGAGCTCATAATAATAAGATATTTCAGAGTGATCATAATTTCTTGGAACTTAATTTCTCTTGGCTTCAGTTTTTCCATCTTGAAAATATGAATGCAATGCTTATTTTTCAGGTTTTAGTGAAAATTAAATGAACTATTTCATATAAAATGCTTATCATATTGCATAGCACATCAGCTCTCAAAAATGTAAATTGTTGTTATTTTAATATATTTTTTATTACTATTAGGTAGTTTAATATTAGGTTGGTGCAAAAATAATTGCAGTTTTAGCATTGCTGAAATTTGCCATTTGATATTGCAATATATTCTTAAATGTGGTTATATTATACATCATTTTAATGCACATTTCTCACTTTATATTTTTTTGCTAATGATGTTATTGCTCTTTATTTTATATTTATTTTAGACTATGGAAATGATGTTAGACAAAAAGCAAATTTGAGCATTTTTTTATATTTTATTTATTTATTTATTTATTTATTTTATTGCAGCATATTATGGGGGTACAAATGTTAAGGTTACATATATCGCCCTTGACCCCTGCCTCAAGTCAGAGCTTCAAGCATGACCATCCCCCAACCAGTGCGCCTCACACTCACTATGCATGTATATACTCATCTGCCTGACACCGGATAAATGTTATTCCTATATGTCCACTTAGGTTTTCATCAGTGAAACCAATTTGCTTGTTAGTATAGAGGTGGTTGTTTTTCCATTCTTTGGATACTTCACTTAGTAGAATGGGTTCTGGCTCTATCCATGAAAAGACAAGAGGTGCTATATCACCTTTGTTTCTTATAGCTGAATAGTACTACATGGTATACATATACCACATTTTATTAATTCAATCATGGATTGATGGTCACTTGGGTTGTTTCTGCAGTTTTGCAATTGTGAATTGTGCTGCTATAAACAATCAAGTGCAAATGTCTTTTTTATAGAGTGTCTTTTGTTCTTTTGGGTAGATGCCCAATAGTGGGATTGCTGGATCAAATGGTAGATCTACTTGTATCACTTTAAAGTATCTCCATATTGCTTTCCACAGAGGTTGAACTAGTTTGCAGTCCCACCAGCAGCGTAGGAGTGTTCCTCTCTCTCCGCATCCACGCCAGCATTTGTTGTTTGGGGACTTTTTGATAAAGGCCATTGTCACTGGAGTTAAGTGATATCTCATTGTGGTTTTGATTTGCATTTCCCTGATGATTAGAGATGGTGAGCATTTTTTCGTAACTCACACTGGGTAACAGACTTAAACCTAAGGTATGAAACTATTAGAATTATAGAGGAAAATGTTAGAAATACTCTTCTAGACATTGGCCTAGGCAAGGAATTTATGAAGAAGACCCCAAAGGCAATCACAGCAACAACAAAAATAAATAAATGGGACCTGATGAACCTAGAAAGCTTCTGCACAGCCAAGAAAACTGTCATGAGAGCAAACAGACAACCTACAGAATGGTAGAAAATTTTTGCATGCTACACATCTGATATGGGGCTGATAACTAGAATCTATTTATAACTCAGGAAAATCAGTGAAAAATATCAAACAACCCTATCAAAAAGTGGGCAAAGGACATGAGCAATTTTCTTATTCGAGTTCAAAATGGAGTATAAAGCCGCAGAGACAACTCGAACCATCAATAACGCATTTGGCCCAGGAACTGCTAACGAATGTAGATTGTACTGGTAGTTCAAGAAGTTTTGCAAAGTAGATGAGAGCCTTGAAAGCCAGCCATCGGAAGTTAACAACAACCAATTGAAAGCAATCATCAAAGCCGATCCTCTTACAACTACACGGGAAGTTGCTGAGGAACTCCATGTCAACCATTCTGTGGTCATTTGGCATTTGAAGCAGATTGGAAAGGTGAAAAAGCTTGAGAAGTGAGGGCCTCATGAACTGACCAAAAATTTAAAAAAAGATTGGTATTTTGAAGTGTCGTCTTCTCTTATTGTTTGAAACAAAGATGGACTGTTTCTCTATCTGATTGTGACCTGTCACAAAAAGTGGATTTTATAAGACAACTGGTGACAACCGGCTCAGTGATTGGACCAAGAAGAAGCCCCAAAGCCAAACTTGCACCATAAAAAGGTCCAGGTCACTTTTTGGTGCTCCCCTGCTGGTCTGATCCACTACAGCTTTCTGAATCCTGGTGATACCATTATATTTGAGAAGTATGCTCAGCAAATTGATGAGATGCAGCAAAAAATAGAATACCTGCACCTAGCACTGGTAAACAGTAAGGGCCCAATTCTTCTCCACGACAAAGCCTGATGACATGTCCCACAATCAAAGCTTCAAAAGTTTAATGAATTAGGCCATGAAGTTTTGCCTCATCCGTCATATTCACCTGATCTTTCACCAACCAACTACCACTTCTTCAAACATCTCGGCAACTATTTTCAGGGAAAACACTTCTACAACCAGCAGGATGCAGAAAATTCTTTCTAAGAGTTTGTGGAATCCCAAAGCACAGATTTTTACATTACAGGATTAAATGTATTTCTCATTGTCAAAAATATAGTGATTGTAATGGTTTCTATTTTTATTAATAAAGATGTGTTTGAATCTAGTTATAATGATTTCAAATTCGTAGTCCAAAACCTCAATTACTTTTGGACCAAACTTAATAGCTTATTAGATGAGGTTTATGCAGAAAACAAAATGCAACAGTTCATTTGCGAAAGATTTGTCGTATGTCTTTGTAGATAGCATGAAGAAATATACACATAACTGAGTTTCTAACTGGTTGAATTATACTCGATTGGACTATAACACAACTAGAGAGAGATTTGTAATGGTATGCCACAGGACACTATCTCAAGTCTCATCCTGGTTATCATTATCATCGGTGAATTAGATAAAGAACTTGAGTATTTGCTCAGTCAATCCATGAATAATACAAAGTTGTAAGTGAGAATAAGTAGTTTAGAAAGTGAATCAGATCTAAAAATATATTGACAAGTTGAGATGATGGAGAAACTATATCATTATTTCATTTTCATTTCAAACTATATAATTATCATTATTAAATCTAATAAAAATTGATGTAAATCTATACCCTTGGTATCAAAAACCCAATGCCCACATCCATACTGGGGACATCATTTAGTAACAGCACTTGTAGAAGACACTTGGTTTTAATGTCAATGATATACTCAGTATCAATCACAGTATTATTTGTGTTATTTTTCCAAAGAATGGATTCTATCTTAGGCTGCATAAATAAGAGTATAGTGACTAAAATGAGAGAGACAATAATTTCACTTTGCTCAATCGTAATTAATAATCTATTCAGTTTTTTGGGGGTAAGAATGTTAGGAATAATAAAAAATGAAAACTATTTAGAGAAAAATGATTTTCTGAAGTGATGGAAGCAGTTGAGGCTGTCTAACCCAGAGAATGAAGACTGAGAAGGGACAGACAGGGCACCTGTGTCCTGAAACTCAGATATGTGCAGGATTGTTAGATGTTTAAAACTAAAAAAAATAATGTTCTGCCTTTCTGTTAGTTTAATCAGAAGGGAAACATTAAAAATTATTTAAAAAAATTCTAAATGTGTGTGCATCCCCAACATGATGCTGGAAGGTAGGGGAATATCCAATGGTGCACTCCTGTTCCACCAGTAGATCCCAAGGTGAGGGAGATATGCCTCTTTTTTTTCCTCTCTTTTATTTCATTATATTATGGGGTTACAGGTATTGTTAGGGTTATATATATTGCCCCTGCCACCCCTCCCCCCCACCGTGCCAGAGCTTCAAGCGTGTCCATCCCCCAGGTGGTGCGCACCACACCCATTGTGTAAGTATACTCCCTTCCCCACTTCCCCCCTACGTGCCCACCACCCGATAAAAGTTTTTTGGGTTTTCTTGGCATTTTGGTTACCTTGTATATCTTTGCCTCTCCCTCAGAATGGTTAGAGGCATTCCCTTCTCTCCCACAATGTTCACCACATCCCTAGGATGTGGGTCTCCTCCTCCCCAATCCCTGGTGAGTACTACCACCATTTGAGCACCATAGTTTTAATCAGTCAGTACCAATTTGATGGTGAGTAGATGTGGAGCCCATTTTACTGGTCTTGTGTTTCCTCAGTTTGGATAACAGGCTTAAGCTTAATCCAGGATAGCATAAACGGTGTTAGCTCACTGTCATTTCTCAGAATTGAGTAATATTCTGTTGTGAGCATATACAAAATTTTAATTATCCACTCCTGAATTGACAGGTACTTGGACCTTACCTTGCAATAGTGAATTAAGCTGCAATAGTGAATTATGCTGCAATAAACATTCGGGTACAGATGTCTTTATAATAGAATGTCTTATGCTATTTGGGGTAGATGCCCAACAATGCTATTGAAGGATCGAATGGTATTTCTATATGTAGCTGTTTGAGGTATCTCCAAATTCTTTTACACAATGGTTGCACTAATTTGAAGTCCCACCAGCAGTGTAAGAGTGTTCCTGTCTCTCCACATCCTCGCCAGCATTTGTTGTTTTGGAAATTTTTGATACAGGACATTCTCGCTGGAGTTAGGTGGTATCTCATTGTGGTTTTGATTTGCATTTCTCTGATGATTAGAGATGTTGAGCACTTTTTTATGTGTTTGTAGGACAGTATTCTGTCTTCTTTGGAGAAGTGTCTGTTCATTTCTGTTGCCCATTTCTTGATGGGGTTGTTTGATTTTTTCTTGTTTATTCTTTTAAGTTCTAGATAGATTCTTGTTATTAGACCTTTATCAGAAGTGTAGAGAGCAAATATTTTCTCTCATTATGTGGGTTGCCTATTTGCTCTAATGATAGTTTCCTTGGCTTGAAGAAACTTTTTAATTTTATGAGATCCCATTTGTTTAATTTTGCTGCTGAGGCGATTGTCTTGGGGGTCTTCCTCAAAAATTATTTGCCTAGACCTATGTCTGATAGGGTTTTCCCAACATCTTCTAGGATTCTTAAGGTTTCATGCCTTAGGTTTAAGTCTGTTAACATCTTGAGTGAATTTTTGTGAGAGGTGAGAGGTAAGGATCCTGGTTCAATCTTCTCCATGTAGTTAACCAGTTTTCCCAGCACCATTTATTGAAGAGGAATTCTTTTCCCATTGTATATTTTTGTCTGCTTTATCAAAGATTAGGTTACCGTATACTGAAGGTTTCATCTCTGGTATCTCAGATCTATTCCAGATATTGATGTTTCTGTTCTTGTGCTAGTGCAGGCTGATTTAACTATTATTGCTTTATAATACAGCTTGAAATCAGGAAGGCTGATGCCTCCCAGTATTTAGGGAGATATGACTCTTTATCCACAGAATTCTCTGCCAGGGACACACTCTCACCAGGGGAGAAGTGGTTGTCCAGTCTCTTGGATCAAGCTGCACTCCCTATTGTAGTGAGTTGTGGGAGTGGTTGCTGCTCTGGTTTAGCCTGCATCCTGAGGCATTTGGTTGCTATGGGAACCAGGGGCTAAGCTAACCCAGTGCCACAGCTTTCTCCAATATGGTCATCTCTGTTGGGAATGGGGGATGCGGGATGGGGGGTGCTCACAGACCCCTGCTTCTCTGTGGCCATCACATCGTCCCATTGGATATGGCCATGATGGCTCTCTTGCCACTCAAGCCTGGAACCCCAACCTCTCCCTTATGACTCCTGCTGTCCTCTTGAGACCCAGGGTACCAAGTTTGGCTGCCTGTGTGAGCCTCCAGTGGGTAATCCCACCAAATGCCTGTGGGCATGAAGATCACAGATAAGGCTGTCCCACAGGCTTAGCCAGGAATGAGCCCCTGTTGCTGAGAAGCAGGCCTCTCAGCACCGAGCACTCTAGGGGCAGCTATGGTGGAGGGTGGGGTTGCAGTCTCTCTACACCGCATTCATGCCTGGGGGAACTGGGTCCTTCCCACCTGTCAAAACCGCCAGAAGGCAACCCTGCATAACATGGTGTGGCTCTGCTCTCTGAGGCGTTTTGGCTGGGAACATGTCCCCTTGGAGGAGAGATAGGACTCTCAGCAAAGAGCACTCTTGCAGTAACTGTGGGGTGAACAACAAGCCAGCTTGAGCTAAAATTACTTTCTTCAATGTCAGGAATGGAGGAGGTGCAGAGGGGAAGGTGTTCAGATGCAAGAATGCCAGCTCTCTCTGGTCCCTCATGGCACTCTCCCATGGGATGAGTGTCCTGTGTCTCCCTCCTGTCTGGAGGCACACAGATGGGAGAGGACAGCCCCCTTACCCTTTCACTGGGCTCTGGACCTCCCTGAATTTGGCCAGCACTGGCCAATATCTCTTCTATATCCTCCTTTCTCTCAGCTTGGCATCTCTTCTCAGTGGGGTCCCCTAACTCCTTTGCTGTCTCGCCCTGTGGCCTACATCCAATCAATAATCCTCAGTCCAGCTCTCTACTCTTCTTCCAAGAAGCTGTTTAGCTGGCCATCTTGGCAGTCTCTAGTCTTCAAGAGTCTTTTAATGAAAAGAAATTTATGATAAAGACATCTGCACCCAAATGTTTATGGCAGCACAATTCACTATTGCAAGGATGTGGAAACAACCCAAGTGCCCATCAATTCATGAGTGGATTATTGAAATTTGGTATACGTATACAATGGAATATTACTTAATCATAAAAAACGACAGTGATCTATATTTTCCTCTTATATTTCCCTGGATTGAGCTTGAGCCCATTATCCAAAGTGAGGTAACACAAGATTGGAAGAATAAGCTCTATTTGTGCTTGCCATCAAATTGGTACTGACTGATTAACACTATGGTGCTCACATAGTAGTAATATTCTCCAGGGATGGGGGGTTGAGGGTGAGTAAACTCACAACTATAGGATATGATGTGCACTGTGTGTTTGGGGAGGGCATGCCTCTAATCCCTGGTAGGGAGAGGCAATGATATAAATTGTAACCAAATGTTTGTACCTTCATAATATCCTGAAATAAAAAAAATAAATTTTTATATGTAGTCAAATTTGTCATTTTCTTTTAGGAATTAATTGTTTTTAGTGTATATAAGCTGTGATTGTAGACATGATCATATAGGAAGTGAATGTAGACAAGAAAGAGATAGAGGCTAAGACTAAGCCTTGAAATGTCCATAACTTGATATCTGGATAAAGCAGCATGAGCCTACAGAGGAATCAGAGGAGAAACAAACAGAAACAAGGACCTTTATTTAATTTTTTTCAATAGCCAGATCCTCAACCCAAGTCTCTGTATTACTCTGATCCAGAATTTTATATACAGATTATTGTTAATGAGCAATTATTTTTTTACAAATAAGTAAATCAAGCAATGAAGAGAATATGGTTTAACTTTTAGACTTAGTTATCTTTTCTTATTTTGTGTTTTGTTCCTATCCTTCCTTGTTGTTTTCACTTGCAGTCTTTTGCCTGTGTTTATTTTCTTTTGCCTTCTCCAGGATTTTCAATGAACTATATACTTCTAAAATATTATTAGAGATTGCTTTTGTCTTTTAAAAGGCAATTTAATTGGACTCAAATTAATTGTTGAAGTCCAAAGGGAACTCATGTCTTTCTTATTTAAGTAGATAATTTGACCCATATTTAAACTACTCTGCATCCCTCAACATAAGTTATATATTTGTTAACATAATCCAGAATTTTAGATCTACATTATTATTAATGAGTTACTATTTTTATATTATATATCTACTCTTTGAGAATATTTAAAATAGATTTTCCTTTGCTTTTGTGATGAAGTTTACAAAGAGTCTATGGACTTAACTGAGTGCTTATGACCAGTCCTCTTTCTGGAATTCTTAGTTTTGTTTAATATCGGTTATTTTTAATAGAATGTAAGTATGTTTTACAAAATAGTACAGGCTGCTAAATTGTATGTTCTTTTACATTTCTAGTAGTATGTAAAGCTATTGGCTTGCAACATTTCTCCATATCTCTGAAGATATTGCTTTATCATTTTTCTCAACTTTGTGTTTCAGATGAGACATTTGAGAAAAGCCTGATTTATTTTCTTTTGAAGATAGCTTATACTCCTGCTTAGATGATTGTAGGTTTCTTTATGCTCATACCTCAAAAACACTTTGCCAGTTTATGGCTACATGTGGTTGTCTTTTCATTGATTTTTCTTGGCATATGATGAGACCTTTCAAAGTATTTATTTAGCTCTTCCATCAGTTCAGAAAAGTTGGTCTTGATTAAATTGCTTCAATTCTATTAATTCTTGTCTTTTTTCCTGGAACATCAGTTAACTGCATCTGTCTATATTTATAATCCTCTCTCATCATTTTCCTTTCTTCATTCTTTGTCTCTATGTTCTGGGGAAGTTTCTTAAGCCTGTCATTCACATTGCTAGTTTGACTGTTGGCATTTTTATTTGCTTCTTTATTGCTTCAAATAAAGATTTTTCATTTTGCTATTAAAATCTGATGCTGTTTTTGAATATTCTTTATTTTACTCACATCCTTTTAATTTTCATTTAACTAACTGGAGACTCCTTTTTCTCCTCAGTGTTTTGATTTACCTTATCTTCACTTCTTATTTCATATTCTTTTGAAAAATTATATTAAGAAAACAAAACTGTCCCCTTTTATTTCTGCCAATAAATAATGACCTTGTGTAAATTAAGTAAGGTATATTAATATCTCTCCAGTCTAGCTTTTTATTTTTTTTTCACCAGAACTGTCACTTGCTCAAATCCTTGGTAATGGATGCAGACTAACTTCAAGCTAAATTACTAGCCATAGCTTTTATTTTTAGCTAAAATACTTTCAGTTTCATTTATGTTTCTTTAATATGTGAATCTACATGGGTTTTGCACTATGCATACAGCATCTGAGTACGTAAATTAATTTTTTGCTCCTTCCAACACTAAATGCATGGTCATGTTATTTTGTAAAGTGGAAGAAAGTGGATTTAGATGCAAGAATATACCATTTGACATGTTTTTTTCTAAGGACTATCTTAATGCTAAATAGTCTGAGGGAATGAGAAGACCAATATACCCAGACTCAGGCCGTTCTGGTAAATCACAGAAAGGAAGATGCCTCAGTGTTCTGGTCAAACTCAGAACAATAGCTAGACTTTTATTAATTAGGTAAAATTTCCTCAAAAGGAAGCTGTAGAGAAAAAGTGCTGTCCATCTGCAAGGTTGAGAATGGGATACCACTCGATAGAGATTCTAGAAAATCAATAGTGCTTTTATTAAGAGACTTTGCCTTCTTAGAGTTGATATAATAACTGGTGCAAAAATTCTCTGTTTGCAATACTTGGCACAGCATACAGCACAGCATATTCACTTGTTAAATTCTTTTTTTACAATGGTGATGCTGATAAGGATAATAAAGACAAAATGAAATATCACCAAGGGACCAGTTAAAAGTGGAAATAGCCAATTAAATTCCACTAACATTGACTGAATGTATACTGGTATCCAAGCTCTATGGTGGATGGGAGGATGCAAAGCTTAGTGAGACTGCATTTCTGCCCTCTGGGAAGATCTTATGAAAGACACTCTCTTGGTGCACTTCACTTTTACATTTTCTTCATCTTCATGCCATGCTTCTTTTTTTTTTTTCTTTTTTTAAGGTAGAGAAAAGTAAAAATCTGATTTGCAAAGAAGGAAATAGTTTCAGATAGAATACATCTTTTATTTATAGAAATGATCAGCAACTGTAGCTTGTGGGTCAAATCTAGCCTGCTGCTTGTTTTTGGCAAAGAAGCTTTATTAGAACAAAGCCATACCCATTCATTTTTGCGTTTGCTATGGTAGGCTTTGTGCTACAATAACAGAATTGAGTAGTTATGACAAAGATTATATGGCCCACAAAGCTAAAGACTTTCCTCATTGGCTTTTTAAAGAAAAAGTTTGCTGACCCCCAAACAAAACTGTTAATCTACCATGGCTGATAGAATTTCATCCACGTTCAGTTACTAGTATTCATATCATGACAAATTTTAAGTGTTTTTTCCATACTGCCTGTTATGTTCCCTTTTCTTACTATTCTATTTGTCTATTTGTGGATATAAATTAGTTCAAATAGGAACAAAAATTTACTTAAGTTATTATATATCAACATTACTAGGTGAAACATACCCACCCGTATGCTCCAGTTGAATATATCATTAACAAGAAAAGCATTGTGTTCTATCATCTCCATGTGCATTCTGACTCTGTCTCTTAATACTTTGCCCCTTATCCACTATGCTTTAGCCACATGGACTTTCTTGCCATTCCTTAAACTTGCCAAGCATGTTCACATTTTGGGGTCTGTACTCTAGCTGTTCTCAGTGCCTTGCAATGCTTTTAACTCCCTTTTTTGTTCAGTTCTTTCTTATGCTCAAATATCACCTTCACTGAGCATTTCCTTGAGAACCTAATCTGTAATAGCACTCTCTTTTCTTAGAGCTTTCACTTTAATGTGCTCCATTCTTCATGACCCCTACTATTGGCTGATAGTACATGGGATAATTCTTTATTGTTTGCCCCCCTAACAATGTTGGTTCCATGAGAATAGAGACTCATGTTATTTTTGCCAATGTTATATTCCCACTGCCTATAACAGTGCCAGGAATATAGTAGGCACACAACTAATATTATTGAATGAATGGACAAATGAACCTAAGAAATATTAATACGTTAGAGAGATAGTATATCTAAGTGTTTGGATAAATATAGCTGACATACATTTAACCTTTTCTAAGTAAACTTGAACAAATTATTATTTTATTCTGAACCTCTGTTTCCTCATTTATAAAATGGGAATGGAGAATAACAGTACATTTCCTTCTGGAACTACTGCATGGATTAAAGAGTGTATGGAAAGATTTAAACATGTTTCATAGCATAGTAAGTGCTTAAAGAAAGGTTATTATTATTATTATGGATATTTGTCAAAGTGCCAAAAATCACTAGGAAAATCAGACCACATAAAGCTTAATCTTAGTTATTAGGAAAATTCATTTTTTATCATGAGTCAGTTTATGTTGCATTAGCCAATGTAGTGAACTTGCAAATTAGTGTTACCAAAAATTGAATCCTTAGAAGTGGGAATATTGGCCCCGCCCAGAAGATGGTGGATGAGAAACACCGCCAGACAGAGTGTCTCTGAAGAAAAGACAGATTCTAGAAGAAATTAGAAGAAAGAAGCAAGAAGACGAGCCTACATCAGATGAGGGTCGGCAGGAGGAGTACCTGAGACCATGGGAGACTCCACGGGAGGAGGTCACGGAGGAGAACTGGAAGCTGGGACCCCCGGAGCAGCCCGGAGACCAGCGAGAAGGGTAGGTGGATCTGCTGTTTCCACTCCCCTGCATCCCGGACTGATGGTGGGCTCCCCAGCAAGCGGAGGGACCTGCAGACACCAGCCCAGCGACAACCGCCGCCAGTGAGCGGTAAGCCAGTAGCGGACGCGGCACCAGGCTCCCAACTCCCTCGGGGCACCTCTGTGTGCACAGACCCGAGCCGCGCGGCAGACACCATATTGCCTCCTCCTCCCCTGCCCCCGACCCTATCCCCGGCTGCCCAGAGAGACAGAGAGACAATATAGCCACCAGCTGGAGGCACCTCCAGGGAACGGGACCTTCCCTTTTGGAGCTCTACAACAGCTGACTAAGGGGAACTGAGACTGTGAGCTCACTACCCGCCAGCCCTCCCAGGTGCTGCTGGCACGATGATCCCAGGAGAAACGGGCAGAGACTGAGGTTGAAAGACATAGACCCAGCTTGGGCTCCCTGTGGGTGAATTGGGACAGGCACTTGTCTCCCTGGTGGGGACAAAGTTTGAACACTAGGACCCAGAGGACAGACCTGCAGACCACATCCCGTGCACCGAGGCCTCGCATTGCCCGGGGCACAGAAGGGATATACCTGAACAGCCTGCTGAGGTGTGTATGCCTTCAGGGGCAGATAAGTGTCCTAGAGGGCAACCTTCCCCCCAAAGGGAGGCTGTGCGCCCAGCCCAGGTGGCGTTCCTGCGCAGGGAACCTCCTGGCCAGCATCACAGCCAGGGAAGGCCTGGTGGCATGTGGTCTGGCCTGCTGACAGAGGCTCAGGAGTAGCCGCGGAGTTGGGGACAGTGAAAAGAGGCCAGGCCCGATCCAGACAGCAGGTTTCACACAGCCCCACCCCCACACGCAGACTCTCTGACTGAGCGGGGCCATTCCAGCCCCTCCCTGTCAGCTTTGCCTGGAAGCAGAGAACAGAACTTTGACCCCTGCTAATGACATTGGTGGTGCCTGAGGGTGGGCTTACCCAACTCAGCTCCACCCAGACTCTCTCCTAGACCAGCCCTCACTAAAGGGGAGAAAAGGACATACCTGGAAGCCCCAGGGCCCCACCCTCCACCTGAAGCACTAGAGTTCTCTCTTCAGGAACAAGAGCTGATAACAGGACACAAAAACAACAGCGTAGCCTGTTCCTCCAAGCAAGCGCCACCTACTGACAGGGAGAGCATCCTGCACACACTTTTCACGACACCTACTGACTCATTATACAGGGAGTGGTTGAATCTCACCCACAGACACCACCTACCAGCTCAGAAACTAAACAAGGTGTGTGAATACCCAAACAAAGACCTAAAGAAAAGAAACAACAACTGATTGACATGGGAAGAAATCAGCGAAGGAACTCAGGATATATGAAGAACCGATCGGAAATCACACCCCCAAAGAGGAGCCCCAGCCCCCTAGAAACGGACACCAACCAAAATCAGGCAACCAAAATGACAGAAGAGGAATTT
>VSMD01068938.1:0-62500 GCA_008750895.1 Mirza zaza
GTGGCGTCAGCCTAGCTCACAGCAACCTCAAACTCCTGGGCTCAAGCAATCCTGCTGCCTCAGCCTCCCAAGTAGCTGGGATTACAGGCATGTGCCACCATGCCCGGCTAATTTTTTCTATATATATTTTAGTTGGCCAATTAATTTCTTTCTATTTATAGTAGAGATGGGGTCTCGCTCTTGCTCAGGCTGGTCTCGAACTCCTGAGCTCAAACGATCCACCCACCTCGGCCTCCCAGAGAGCTAGGATTACAGGCTTGAGCCACCGTGCCCGGCCTGAAGATAAGTTTTTAGATACAACATCAAAAGCATAATCCATGGAAAAAAAATTGATAAGTTGGATTTTATAATTTTTTTTTTTTTTTTTTTGAGACAGAGTCTCACTCTGTTGCCCGGGCTAGAGTGCCATGATGTTCTTGCTCAGGCTGGTTTTGAACTCCTGACCTTGAGCTATCCACCTGCCTCAGCCTCCCATAGTGCTAGGATTACAGCGTGAGCCACCGCACCTGGCCTGGATTTTATAATTTATGTATTTTTTATATATCTTTTCAGAATGTAGAGATGGGAGTCTCACTATGTTGCCCCAGCTGGTCTTGAACTCCTGGGCTCAAGCAATCCTTCTACCTCAGCCTCTTAAAGTGGTGGGATTACAGGTGTGAGCCATTGAGCCTGCCCAGACTTTATAATTTAAATCTTCTGACTTGCAAATAAAGAAAGAGAGAGAGAAGACAAGAAAAGCCACAGAAGAAAATACTTAGAAAACACATATCTGATAAAGGACTTGTGTCTAAAATACACAAAGAACTCTTAAAACTCAACAATAAGAAAACAAACAATTCAATTAAGTGGATACACATCTGAACAAACATATCACCAAAGAAGATATACAGATGGCAAATAAACTTATGAAAAGATGCTCAATATCATTTATCATTAGGAAATTTCAAATTAAAATAATAATAAGATACCACTACACACCTATTTGAATAGCAAAAACAAACAAACCTGACAATAGTCAAATCCCAAAATCCCCCAAACCCTCCCTCAAAAAAAAACCTGAAATCAAATGCTGATGGAGAATGTGGAGCAAGAAAAACTCTCATTCATTTCTCAATGAGAAATGAATGAAAAATTTGACAGCCACTTTGGGAGACAGAGTGGCAATTTCTTAGAAAGCTAAACATAGTCATACTATACAACCCAGCAATCATACTCCTAGGTATTTACCCAACAGATTTGAAAACTAATGTCTATATCAAAACCTGTATACAAATGTTTATAGCAGCTTTATTCATAATCGCCAAAAACTAGAAGCAACCAAAATATCTTTCAATACCTCAATGAATAAACAGACTGTGGCACAATTAAATATTATTCAATGATAAAAAGAAATGAGCTGTGCTTTCCAGTAGCCTTAGGTGGAGGGAAAAAAATTGTCCAGCATGAAATTGGAGGGAAAAAAAAAATGAGCTATGAAATCATGAAAAGACATGGATAAAAATTAAATGCATATTTCTAAGTCAAAGAAGCCAATCTGAAAAGGCTACATAATTCCAACTATATGGCATTCTGGAAAAGGTAAATACCGTGTTTCCCCGAAAATAAGACCTACCCATAAAATAAGCCCTAGCAGGATTTCTTTTTTTTTCTTTTTTGAGACAGAGTCTCACTTTGTTGCCCAGACTAGAGTGCCATGGCATCAGCCTGGCTCACAGCAACCTCAAATTCCTGGGCTCAAGCAATCCTTCTGCCTCAGCCTCCTGAGTAGCTGGGACTACAGGCACGCATCACAGTGCCTGGCTAATTTTTCTATATATATTTTAGTTAGCCAATTAATTTCTCTGTATTTTTAGTAGAGACAGAGTCTGGCTCTTGCTCAGGCTGGTTTTGAACTCCTGACCTTGAGGGATCCGCCTGCACCTGCCTTGGCTTCCCAGAGTGCTAGGATTACAGGCGTGAACCATCTCGCTGGGCCCCTAGCAGGATTTCTAAGCATTTGCGCAATATAAGCCCTATCCAGAAAATAAAACCTAGTGGTGGGCGTGGCTACACAGCCCATGCATATCATCTTGGAGCTGTAAAGAAGAGGAGCAGCCCTTTTCATCTGCCCCATCAGAGCTCTATTGCTTGACATGAGAGATTGGGGCCAATGGTTCTAAAGGAAATAGACTCGCAAGAAATTCAGGATGGAATTTGGGGTTTGGAGAGTTATGATGATGTTCCAGAAGAAGACAAGTTAACTATATTTGAATAAATATAGACTGTTGTACCGTACTTAAAAAAAATAACACATCCCTTGAAAATAAGCCCTAGGGTGTCTTCTTGAAAAAAATAAATATAAGACCCTGTCTTATTTTCAGGGAAACATGGTATATAGAGACAGTAAAAAGATCGGTGGTTGAGGAGTGGTTAAATGGGTGAAATACAGGGAGATTTTTATACTACTCTGTATAATACAATAGTTATAGGCTAGGTGTGGTGGCTCACACCTGTAATCCTAGCATTTTGGAAGGTCAAGGCTGGAGGATCACTTGAGAATAGGGGCTGAAGACCAACCTGAGCAACATAGTGAGACCCCGTATCTACAACAAATAGAAAAATTAGCTAGGTGTAGTGGCGTGTGCCTGGAGTCCCAGATACTTGGGAAGCTGAGGCAGGAGGATCATTTGAGCCCAGGAGTTTGAGGTTGCATCGAGCTATGATGATGCCATTGCACTCTAGCTTGGCAAGAGCAAGACACTGTCTCAAAAAAAACCAAACCAAAACAAAACAAAACAAAAAATCCACCACCAACAAAAAATCCCCTGGGCCGGGAGCAGTGGCTCATGCCTGTAATCTTAGCACTCTGGGAGGCGGAGGCGGGTGGATCACTCGAGGTAAGGAATTTGAGACCAGTCTGACCAAGAGTGAGACCCGTCTCTACTAAAAAAATAGAAAGAAATTAGCTGGACAACTAAAAAAATATATATATAAAAATTAGGCAGGCATGGTGGCACATGCCTGTAGTCCCAGCTACTTGAGAGGCTGAGGCAGGAGGATGGCTTGAGCCCAGGAGTTTGAGGTTGCTGTGAGCTAGGCTGACGCCATGGCACTCTAGCTTGGGCAACAAAGCCAGACTCTGTCTCAAAAAAAAAAAAAAATCCCCTATAGTTATATTCTGTATAATAATGTAATGCATAATGAATATTTTACACATTTGTCAAAACCCACAAAACTTTACAGTACAAAGAGTGCAACTTAATATATACAAATTTTCAAAAGTAATTGATCAGGAGATCCCAGCATGGAATGTAGATTGTGACAAAAGAATCTAATGATGTTATAAATGTATGAAATAACTTTTGTAAAGGGAGTTAGTGTGAACTAAAATAAAATCTTTTCTTTTTTTTGAGACAGAGTCTCACTCTGAGCCACCTTGCCCGGCCTAAAATAAAATCTTAAAGCTCCCCCCACCAGCTGACTGAATGGACCCCCACTTGGCCAAGGGGGATACCCGAAAACTGAATTTTGGGCCATGAGGAGGGAGGTAAGACATACTTCATCATGTCCCCATTCTTGTAGACATCCTTTGACAGCCCTAAGGCCATGCAAGACAAACCTGCAGGTCCTCAATTTACACAATAAATCTATGTCTAGTGGCTCGTTATCTTAAAATATTCCAAGCCTTTAGACAAAGCTTCATTTTTTTTTAAACCAATTGCAAGTCTAAGGCCAGACGTGTTGGCTCATGTCTATAATCCTAGCTCTCTGGGAGGCCCAGGTGGGAGGATAGCTGGAGCTCAAGGGTTTAACATCAGCTGGCATGAATGAGCACAGTGAGACTCTGTTCTCTACAGAACAGAAACAAGAAAAACAAAAATAAAATAAAAGACAATTACAAGTAAAAGAAATCTTTAAACCCACTTATAATCTGTAACCCATAGGTGAGATGGCCCACCTTTTCAGGCCAAACCAATGTATGCCTTCTATGTATTGATTTATGACTTTACCTGTAATCCCTGTCTCCCTGAAATGTATAAAACCAAACTGTAACCTAGACACAGTGAGTCCACTTGCTCAAGGTTTCCTGGGCGTTGCTCTGGGCCATGGTCCTCAAATTTGGAGCAGAATAAACCTCTTTAAACTGTTTTACAGAGTTTGGCTTATTTTTCATTGACAGGGGAAAGGTGCTGACCTAAATAACTTTGGAAATGAGTGGAGTCTGTAAGAGCAAAAGTAAATAGAATTACACATAAACACTGTAGTCCAGTTGGTAAGGTTGCTTCCCATACGGGTATGAGTTAACAATTCTGGGCTGGCCACAGTGGTTCATGCTTGTAATCTCAGCACTTTGAGAGGCCATGGCAGGAAGATGGCTTGAGAGCAGGAGTTTGACACAAGCCTGGGCAACACAGCAAGATCCTGTCTCCACAAGTGTGCCTGTAGTCCTAGCTGAAGCAGGAGGAGGATGGCTTGAGCGTAGGCCCATCTTTCGGCTCAAAGACTTAGCAGGATACACTGGTGAGATGGAAATGACTCAGACCTGACCTCCAGGGCTTCCAGGAACTCCAGCTAGTGAAGAAGTCAGTAAGTAAACAATCGCAATAAAAATAAGAAAAGTGGGTAAATGCTTGAGGAACAAAGCAGGATGGGAGTAACTGCATGTCCAGAATTTGGAAAAGCTTCAAGACTTGGAGATCACCATAAAAAGGGGCCGGAGAGAGCATTCTAGGCAGCGGGAACAAGATAATACAAGGCACAGAGGTCTGGTGAACTCTCTGCCTCTCCTTCCCGCCCCAGGTGACATTCTTTTCTTTTTCCTTTTTTTTTCAGACAGAGTCTCGCTCTTGTTGCCCATGCTTGAATGCCGGGCATCAGCGTAGCTCACAGCAACCTCAAATTCCTGGGCTCAGGGATC
This sequence comes from Mirza zaza, assembly GCA_008750895.1. Classification (NCBI taxonomy): domain Eukaryota; kingdom Metazoa; phylum Chordata; class Mammalia; order Primates; family Cheirogaleidae; genus Mirza; species Mirza zaza. The sequence continues at coordinate 4,898 of VSMD01068938.1, forward strand.
CTCCTCCTGCCTCAGCCTCCCAAATAGCTGGGACTACAGGCATGCACCGCCATACCCGGCTAATTTTTTCTATATATTTTTAGTTGTCCAGCTAATTTCTTTCTATTTTTAGTAGCGACAGGGTCTCGCTCTTGCTCAGACTAGTCTCCAACTCCTGAGCTCAAGCAATCCTCCGCCTCGCCTCGGCCTCCCAGGGTGCTAGGATTACAGGCGTGAACCGCCACGCCCCAGCCCCAGGTGACTTTCTCTAGCTCCTCGCCTTCCTTCTCAACACCTTCCCACCTCGCTTCCCCAGTCTCTTTCCTCCAAAGTTCTAGCGTGATTAACCATCACCAGCCTCAAGAGCAAGGACGCGAGCCTAGAATCTCAGGAACGAGATCTCCACCACCGGCTGGCTCTCTGTAACCTAAGCCACGCCTTAGAGGGGATCAAAGCCGCTGCCTAGGCCTGCCCGGCCTCCTCCTCCGGCTTGCTGTGAAGATCAAAAGAGCTTCTTCTCCATCCTCACGTCTTCCTCCCAGGCGCCCACAGCCGGACACACCCTGGCGCTAGAATCTACACTTTACTCAGCCTCAGGAGATAGGGACGGTCCAGCAGGTGTGTCCCATCTCCCCGCGCAGGCGGGGCGCAGCTTCCGGGATCTCTAGCTCCTGCACCCAGCAGGGCGTGGACGTGCAGTTGGGCGACCGCGCCCGGTCACGACCCGGGCTGGAAGGCGAAGGAAGGGAACCCTCCGTCCCAGCCCAACAGGGGACTGCTGCTTCTGCGCTCGGCCTGTCCGTGGCGAACCCGGGGTCCAGCCTCTCCTCCTCCCGAGGGGCCGGGGCCCGGAGAGTTAACGCCAACCGCCTCTCCTCACATTCCCGGGGGCCGGGCCGCCGAGGGCGCCTCCCATTGGCTGCGGAGCCGGCTCGGCGCTGATTGGCCGAGGCTCTCGGAGGCTCCCAATTGGCTCAGCGCTCGGGAGGCCGGAGTGTGGGGGCCGGGTCTCCGCAGGTTACGACGGGTGAAGCTGCCAAGGGCTCCTGTAGCTGCCTGGGGACGCTTACCTGGCCGGAGACCCGGCTTCCTCCTGGATCCAGATCTCGTTGTTGTCTTGGGGACGCCACCAGATCTTCTCGGATCCTTTTCTCCTTAACCTGCTGTTTTTCTTTTTCCTGCCTCCCCGGCTTCCATCTCCCAACTCTGCTTTTCCCTCCTCTATGCCCGGGGCCCCGGTAGCCCAAGCATCCCACCTGCCACTTCCTGGCTTTTCCCCCTCCTTGACCGCAAATCCCTTGAACAACAGGGCCCTGCCATAACCTCACCGCAGTCTCCCAAACTCCCCATTCTTCCCTCTTTGCCAGCTCCTGTCTCCCAAATCCAGCTAACCCTTGATCTCTTGACATTTGACCCTGACACCCTTGACTCCAAACTTCTAAATTCTAACCTTCTGAAGATTGTGCTGCTGAAACTGACGTCTGCCCCTGACTTCTGACCCCCCTTTCTGAGACTCATTTTGACTTTCTTACTCTTGGGCCAGTTCCTACTGCTGCTATCCCACCATGGACTTCTTGATGAGTGGTCTGGCAGCCTGCGGGGCCTGTGTGTTCACCAATCCCCTGGAAGTGGTGAAGACCAGGATGCAGCTGCAGGGAGAACTGCAGGCCCCTGGCACATACCAGAAGCACTACCGAAATGTCTTCCATGCCTTCATCACCATCGGCAAGGTGGACGGCCTGGCTGCCCTGCAGAAAGGCCTGGCTCCCGCCCTCTTATATCAGTTCCTGATGAATGGCATCCGACTGGGCACCTACGGGCTGGCCGAGGCTGGAGGCTACATGCACACGGCGGAAGGCAACTTCAGTCATACTCGAAGTGCAGCAGTTGGGGGCGTGGCTGGGATCCTGGGAGCCTATTTGGGGAGCCCCATCTACATGGTAAGAAGAGAGGCCTTGCCTGGGGCCTTCAGGGTAGAACCTTGGTGTAGGGTAGGAGCCCAGACCTCCACAAGAGCATAGGTGGCAGAGAGCTGTCCCTCTGCAAGTAGGGAAGGGCACCAGGAAAGCGCTGACAGGCTTTTGGTCTCCTGATCTGCTCTATACACACCCATCCAATGAACACGAATGTTATTGATTAAGATTATGGGCTTTGGAATTAGTCTCTCTGGAACTTCAATGCTGGCATTGAAAATTAGTAGTTGTTGAGCTTCAGTTGCCACATGTGTAAAATGGGAATAATTGCCGTGCCCTTTTTGTGTGATTATTGGGAGGATTGAGGGAGACAAATGAGACAACACATGTAAAGCCCTAGTACAAATCCTCCACACAGTAACCATTTGATAGTATTGCTTTTATTATTTTATTATTATTATCTGATATTGAGGTTGGGTTTGTGTAGGATGTGGAATTTGAGTAACATCAATCAGCATATCGATCAGGAAGTTCCTGGGCATCACAGAATTACAATGTCACCATCTACCCCTTTGAGTTATCTGGTATAGTTGAAGGGTTGACAGCCTGAGGCCCAGAGAGGGGAAGTGACCTGATTAAGGTCACACAACTGCTTATTGCTAGGACTAGGCCCTGCCTAGTGCTCCTAACAGCAAAAGAGACTGGGAGGCAGTATGTTCTGTAGGAGAAGCTGTCTAGTCTCACTCCCTGGCTGTGAGATTCAGGGACAGTGTTCTCACCAAAGTTAAATAGCCATGTGCCCTTATGGGGATTAGGGGCCGGAAAACAAATTTTGCCCAGGGTCTGACAGCACGGTCGAGGTGGCAGCTAGAGATCTGGTCTGGGAAAGGGAGCTGGCATGAGAGGCTGGACAAGCAAGTCGTGCCTAACATGAACAGTCTTAGGAAATATTGCCATTCTCCAATCTCTCCACCCCCCACTCTAGCTCCAAAGGAAGGAGGATGTGGAGGGGGTTGGGTATCTTGAAGTGCTAGGAGATCCATCCCCCTGGGACTAGAGCCAAGGGACACAGAGTCTCATGATCAATTTGTTAAGTAGGAACAACAATAATTATCAGATTAAAAGGATATTCGTTGCTGAACAGCCTAGAGGAAGTGTGAGGAGCTCAGGCATTTGGTCTCTGAGGCAAGAGCAAGGCCACTGGGGCATAGGTTGTGATACTCTCTTGTTCCCAGGTGAAGACACACATACAGGCACAGGCAGCCTCAGAAATTGCTGTGGGACACCAGTATAAGCACCAGGTGAGGGTTCCCCAACCTGCTGGAGTCCCTACCATCCTCTCCCATTTCTCCCCAGCTTTCTGCCTGCACCCAACAGCTTCAGCCCCAGCCACTGCTCTGCCCAACCCATCGGCTCAGTCGCAATCTGCCCCTGACACCCACCCAGATACTCTTTCCAACGTCCACCCCAGTTCCTCTAATCTTCTGCTCATTTCTCCTGACCTGCTAATGTCCTCACTTCCATACATCCTGCCCTTATTCTGCGGTGGGGAGGGATGGGACAACGGGGTGGTAGACAACCAAGGGTCCACATTCTGGCTCTAAGCCCACATTGAACTGGTTATCTGGACAACAGGTACCTAGTAAGGACCCATCCTTGGCGGTGTTAGGAGGTGGCAGCCCCTGAGGCTGGGGTGACTGAAGCCCACCCCCATGATCTTCCCTCTACCAGGGCATGCTTCAGGCGCTAAACGAGATTGGCCAGAAACATGGTCTGGTGGGGTTGTGGCGTGGGGCTGTGGGCGGTCTGCCCCGAGTCATCGTCGGTTCCTCCGCCCAGCTGTGTACCTTCTCATCCACCAAGGACCTCTTGAGCCAGTGGGAGGTACTGCCCAGGAAAGTGGTGGGGCCGTCTGGGAAGTGGGGGCAGGGGGAGGGCAAGTTGAGGTGGGCCCTGGAGGGGATGGTGCCAACATTCAAATGTGAGGGAGCAGCAGGAGGGCTTGGGAGTCACTGACTCTTTACACCGTTCCTAGAGTTCTCCTGTCACTTCCTCCTAGAAGGGGCACCCTGGCCTTCCTCCTTCACTGTGTTGTCACACTGTGTTAGAATTGTGGAATGTCAGCTCCCTGTGTTACCAGCTCTCTGTATTCCCAGGGCAGGGCCCGTCCTGTTCCTAGGGGTTGAATGATTAGCTGACTAACAAAGCTCTTCCTTTCTCCCGATTTAGATCTTTCCTCCCCAAAGTTGGAAGGCGGCTCTGGCGGCTTCCATGGTGAGTGGCATTGCAGTGGTCCTGGCCATGACACCCTTTGATGTGGCCAGCACAAGGCTCTACAACCAGCCCACAGATGCACAGGGCAAGGTAAGGAAGTGCCCTGGGATGCAGGCAGGCAGGGAAGCAGATTGTGGGTGCTGGTGGGACAGCCTAAAATGCAGCCTGCAGAGGCAAGGCCCCTGGTGGGCTCTGACAAGCTTTCCTGTGCTCTCCCTCCCTTTCTGATGTGTTCTCAGGGCCTCATGTACCGGGGGATTCTGGATGCTCTGCTGCAGATAGCACGGACAGAGGGAATTTTTGGCATGTACAAGGGTATAGGTGCCTCTTACTTCCGCCTTGGCCCCCACACCGTCCTCTCCCTCTTTTTCTGGGACCAGTTGCGCTTCCTGTACTACACATACACTAAATAACAGCCACTCTCCCACACTCCACCAAATCGGCACTCCATGGACACTTGTGCCTCCACTACTATGTCCTGGTGACTGACTACTGACCAGGTGACCATTCATCCATCCAAAGGGGACAGCCAACACCACTCCTCATCTGTGCTCTCAGGGTTCAATCACTACAAGGCATAGTTTCCCTCCCTTCCTTGGGTGTTGCTTTAAACCTTCCCTACCCATCCCCCTGTATACTTCATGCCCCCTCTCTCAGGGCTGAACCAGTCACTCCAAAGTGTATTTCCTCCCTCTCCATTGCCAGCCTTGGGTCCCTCCTGCTCCCACACGCAGCTTCCAACTACTTCTCTAAGACCAAAGGGAATTAGGGGGACCCATGTGTCTTCTTAGATGCAAAGGCACAGAGATTATGTTGGTTATAAAGCAAGTTTATTTCTGCAGAGAGGTGTCTTACGTTTATGCACAGGGAAGAAATAAGAGGATACCCAGATATTCAACCTCTTTTTCCCCCTCACAGAACTGGGTCCTGAAGTCCTCAGCAGCATCATGCAGTGTATCAGCATCTTTACTGGGGACCAAAGATGTTGGGATCATGAAGGGTCAGACTGGCCACCAGCTGTTCAAAGTCACCCAGGCTCCAGGGTGGAGGTGACAGATTTTCAGGGCCAAGGGACGACCTGTTGTCAGGGCTTAATGTGGGGGAAGAGAGTGAGAGAGAATATCATCCAGGCCTGAGGTATCTGTGATCCTAAATCTCTGGCCCACTCCAGCTGGAGAACCCCACCGGCCAATCTCCCTGCTGTGCCCTTCCCAGCCCAATTCTCCTGAGGACAGAGTCCGGAGACACCCGCCCTTTCCTTCTTCCTTACGGGGGCTGATTGAAGGTGAGCAGGAGATCGGTCTGGTATTGGGGCAGCCGAAGCAACGCCTGATGAAGCGTCACATCCTTTGCTACCTAAAGGGACCAGAGTGAGGATGTTTACCTGGATCTGTAGGGTCACCCTCCTCGCCCTTCCAAGACATCCTGCACTGCTGGCCCCTCACCTGCTGGTTTTCCTTAGCTACCTGCTGCTTGCCAGAGAGGACCCAGGCTTCTTGACAGCAGCTCCTCAGGGCCAGGTTCTCCAAACTGAGAGGCCGCACAGATTCCACTTGCACAGCCCGAGCCCCCTGCACCCCGCCAACGTCCTCAAAGTGGTACCTGGAGTGGGAAAGTAGGGTCAAAGAGGGGCATCTCTCAACGCCTCTCCAGGGGCATCCTTAAAGTCCTAGGCATCGCTCACTTCCCGATGGGGGGGAAGTATAGGAAGTATATAGCCCTCGGAGTTCTCCTTGCCCCATTAACCGTCGGCCGCAGGCCCCGCCCACTTCCTCGGCTCCGGCCCTCCCATTGGCCAGCCGTGGGCCCCTTCCCTCACCGCGCAGCCGCTTCGCCCCCCACGTGGGCCTGCAGTTCCAGAAGTTCCACGATCAGGCTCTGGTCCGTCACTGGATGGCAGAAAACTTCTTGATTGTCCGGGACCGGTCGGAGGTCGCTGGAGGGAGTCGAGTCAGACCCTGGTTGACCCCAGCTTCTTCCAGCAACCCACCCAGTCGGCCTCCACGGGCGCCCAGGCCTTCTCACCTTACATCAATGGCCCCGGGGGGGAGGATGGCGGAAAAGGCGCCCCCGAATAGTGGATAGACTCTTGTGGGTTCCATGGGCTTGAGGCTGGAGTATGGGCGTTAGAGAGGTTTAAAAGAAACCCACGTGAGGTCACGTGGCATCCCCTCCCTGGGTTTCGCAGCTGCCACCGCCACCTCCGGTCTTGCTTAGCTCCCGGTCCCTTTAAGACTTGGCCCCGCCCAGTGATCGGACCGGCCAATCGGCGCCTGCGCCTTGGGTGCGGAGCCCCAGGGTGCCCTTCCAGAGCCCACGCTCTTTGCCGCGCGCGCGGTGCGACAGCCGGTCTAACCTGGACCCCGGGTCTCAGTCCGAGATTTGTGGCGCCCTTTGTGGTCACTAGCACGCGCCCGCTGGCCTCCTTCCTTTAAAGGGGTCGCACCTTCTAAGAAGGTCGCCTGAGACTTTCCTGAGGGGCAGTTGCTCGTCGTAGGGACTCTTGTCTCGGCGAGGTCCCCTGAGTCTGGGGAGAATAGTTTCAAGATGTCATCGGGGCCACGCGATGGCGAATGGGCTGCCAACCCGACCGATAATTCCTGGTCCCGATGCAGGGAATTAGGAGAACAATGGGTCCAGGTGTGGGTCCGGGTTAGGATTCAGGCTTTCCTGAAAGCGAGACCCAACCCAGGGATTAGAGATCTAATCCCCCTTAAATCTTCCGTCTGGGCGGGGGGTCGCGGTTCCTCACCCCTCCCCACACATGCACCTGGACAGAAGCAGGGATTAAACCCTGTTGTTTTTCTTTTAGATTTTTAGAGTGTTCTTAAAGTTTTAGCACAACTATATCCTCCCAGCTAATTTCTCCTTTCATCTTTGATCCTCAGCACCTGGCTGGGTGTTTAGAGCACAACAAGCCTAGTATATACTGTTGAGCGATTGAATAAACTCTTTAGTGCCAGTGGCTGAAACCCAGCAGACCATTCATGCCCTCAGGGTTCTAGAGGTCACCTACTTCCCAGCCAAGGACTGGGCAAGAGGATTCTGATTTTAGGCCATACCACATCCAAGTGCTGACCATACCTCTGGACCCTAATAATTTAGTGAAATGGGGCCCAGGGGCACATACTTATTGGGCCCTTAACCTTGCCAGGCCCTATGTGAAGGGCTAGAGATACAATGAGACACAGCCCCTGCCCCTCACCTAGTGTAGGAACAGTGGAGCACACTTTTGAGTCTTAAAGTGAGAATTCATCAGGACATTCTGGGGGTATTCTAGCCAGTGGAACATCAGGAGCAAAGACTTGGAGATGAGAGGGCATGTTTTGGGGAATGCAAGTATATCAGCTTGGCAGGGGTAGAGGGTGTGGGGAGGTGGCAGTGGCAGTAGTGGTGTAGAGTGGGGATGAGTGGCAGGGAGCCATGATTGGCCAGGTGTGCAGAGATTTTGTAGAGCACAGGAAGGAGCATGGACTCCTCATTTCATACTGCAAGCATCAGACTTCTCTCTGAGCCTCATTTCCTTATCTGTAAGATGTCGTTGGGATGAAATAAGATGTGTATATTGTGGAATCTGAATCTGCAAATCTAATTCTGGGAAACAGAGTGTACTATGGTTGCTCCATGAGGAATTCTAGAGAGGAGGGGAGTGTTGAGCCCCAGAGGAAGAGAAGGAGCCAGGCCATGGGAAACCAGAAGAGCCAGGTTAGAGGGGTCTACCCCATGCTCCATCTCTCACATGAGGAGTGACAGGCCTCTCTGTCCCTCCCTCTGCATTTCTGCCAGCCTGCCATGTGTTCCCCCTCTCCACCAGGGGCAACACCAGCTCTGGCTGCTTTGGAAGCAGTCGAGCAGGTAGAGAGTCCTTAGAGAGGGACCTTCAAGGACACAGAAATTAACAGAGTCCCGGTGCTGGAAATAAGGTGTGGAGGCCTATTCATGGGCCAGGAGGAGGTCAAACAATGTTAGGGAGACGGAGGAGAAAGCCTTCCGCCTCAGTTTCCTCATTTTGGGCCTCTGGTATGTCTCATGTTCTGCTATGAGCCTTGTGCAGCTGGGGACTGCTGGCCTTGCACAGTTCTGTGAGCTCTTGGGGGAGGGGCTCAATGGGCTCTTCCAGGTGGTAGGAAGCAGAAGTGACGGAGTAGAGGCCAGACCTCCTCTGGGAGGATGCGGTGGAAGACCACCCTAACTTAGCAAATCCTTGCTCTTGGCTCCTCGTCTCTTTCTCCTTTCACCTCTTTGTGCCTGTCACTTCTGTTGGCCCTCCCAAATGCTGTCTGCACCCCCACACCCCCAACCCCTGCTGTCCGTGCCTTGTGTTCAAATTCAAGCTTCCCAAGAGACAGAATCTAATTGGGTCAATTAGTTGCCATTCAATCTGTAAGTATCTACTTGGCAGGCTCTCCTGCCTGGCCATTTCTCAGTCCACCAGCCAAACACAAGTCAGATCCCTGGTCCAGCTGGCTGTGGCTAGAACAATGGGTATCATGGGACAAGCTCAGTAGACTGAGTTGGCTGGCAGCCACCTTTCTCAGGAGGGTGTGTGGGTATGGCTGGCTCTCAGCCTGCTGGCTGAAGGAGGCCTGCAACGGATCGATTCTGTTTCCCTGGGATGTTCCTTTATCCAATGGCCTGCATGCAATTGATGTAGTTGTTTGCTCTGGGGACAAGTGTCCCAGAGCTCCTCCCTTTGAGGGTGCCAAGAGATGGACTCAGACCAGAGAGTTAACTCAACACCCAAAGTCAAGCACCCCTTTGGGAAGACTTAGGGCAACATATTTCTATTAAGCCTGAGTTTTTAACTTTTTTTTCTACCATAGGCCCCTTGGGCAGGTTGGTAAAGCCCATGGTCCCCTCCTCAGAATAATATTTTTAAATTCATAAAACATAGGAACACAAAGCAAACTAAAATATTTAAATATCAAAATGTAAAACCCAGATGTTTGATATGATAAAACTCTCTTTTGTTTTATTAACGACAGCTAGCAGCAGGTATAATAAATGTGATGTCAAACTAGTGTTGCACATAAAACATAGTTCAAGAGATCCACAACAATTCTAAGATGAGAATATCTGTGATAGTTATTGTGATGAACTCATAGGTAGAGCTAACGCTACTGTGGTTTGTTATCTACAATCACAGTGAAAGGAAGTACTAAATTTCAGTTAAGAGGCTATTGAAAATGAAGATGTGATTTTTTTTTTCCCCTCCAAATTCATTGACTAGAGGTTCAGAAACCCAGCTATGAAGTATTATGTGTCCCTAGCCCTGTACTAGGCTCTAGGGGAGGAGCCAAAAATGGGTGAAACACGATGCTTCTTTCTGAGCCTTTCTGAGCACTGATGTCTATCCCATACCAGGGTGTGAGCTGCAGAGCTCTGGCCAAACTGCAGCTCACACCCTGGTATGGGATAGACATCAGTGCTCCCACTTAGCCCCTGGCTGAGAAAGCTGCCTTGGAGAGATGCCCAGTGACAATCAGTGGTGGCCACAGTAGATTTCTAAACAAGGGCCTGATATCATGAAGGTCAGTTAGAGGAAGACTAGTGTGTCCTTGTGTTTGGGTTGATTCTAAAACTGTCACCTAGGCCCCTCCCTGGAACTTTCCAGGCTCATATCTCATCATTTTCCCCTCATAGTCTGTGTGCTAGGCTCTCTGAACTTTCCTCACTCCCTTGATTTAGTCCACCTCTTCCAAGCCTCTGGGCATTTGCACATGCTCTGTCCTCTGTGAAGAACTTTGTTTCTCTCCTCTTCCCTGGCTAGCTTGTCCTCAGATCTCCAGGACTGGATTAACTGCTCCCCTGTGGGCTCCTAGGTCAGGAGTTCGAAACCAGCCTGAGCAAGAGTGAGACCCCCCCCCCATCTCTACTATCAGTTGAAAGAAATTAATTGGCCAACTAACATATATAGAAAAAATGAGCCAGGCATGGTGGCGCATGCCTGTTGTCCCAGCTACTCGGGAGGCTGAGGCAGCAGGATCGCTTGAGCCCAGGAGTTTGAGGTTGCTGTGAGCTAGGCTGACGCCATGGCACTCACTCTAGCCTGGGCAACAAAGCGGGACTCTGTCTCAAAAAAAAAAAAAAAAAAAAAAGTAGTGCCTCTCTCAAACATTTTTACAACATGGGCACATTACCAGTCTGATGTGAAAAAAAATAGAAATTCTGGACACTGAAGTTTAGTGAAGCTTCCTGGTTGTTGAACACATTGATGTGCCAGAAGGTGACACACCCTGACTCTCTGGAGAGAGAACATGGAAGCTCAGATTCTGGGACTTGTTCCAACCTTGCCTATTTATATACATTATAATAAAACTGTAATAAGTGTAGCACTTCCCTGAGTTCTGTGAGTTGTTCTAGTAAATGATTGAACCTGTGGGGATTGTGAACAGATAGCCAAAGTGTGGCTGATCTGGGAACCTCCAAGATTTGTGGCTGGTGTCTGAAGTCAGGGCAGTCTTGTGTAAAACTGAGTCCTTAACCTGTGGGGTCTGACACTGACTCCTGGTGGGTGATGCCGGAATTGTATCGCGGTACGTATGGAGGGATGAAGGTCTGCACTAAACTGCTGCAGGTGGGAGAGGGGAGGCGAAGCCAGGATAAGCGCTAAGCAAGGCAGACAGTAACATGGGTTAGCCACAAGGTGTAGAAGAAGAGTGAAGAGCAGGTTGAAAGGCGGAGGCCTGGCCAAAAAGAACGGAGACACCAAAGACAGAAATAGGGACTCGGAGGGCAAAGAGGGAAGAGGACCTCTGTTCTTGCCCCTAAGTTACAAGATTGGGCACTTTACTCCCTGCCCCCTACTTCCCAACAGCGAAGTCCAGGTTCTCTGACTCTGCCATTCATCCCTTTTCTTTATAGGATTATCACTAGCCAGTGTGACAGGGACAATTGCACCATGTGCCAGTGCTCTATAACATTTCTTCGTATGTGTCTGGAGCCAGCTAACAGCACACATCCCCACCGCATTCCAAATGAGTTGCACATTCTCCCAACTACGTTCTGGCAGCCTTTAGTTTTCTTTTGTTTTTAGAGACAGTCTTGCTCTGTCACCCAGGCTGGAATGCAGTGGTGTAATCAAAGCTTACTGTAGCCTCTAAGTCCTGGGCTCAAGCCACCCTCCCAACTCAGCCTCCTAAGTAGTCGAGACTACAGGCGCATGCCACCACGTTCAGCTAATTTTTTTTTTTTTTTTTTACATTTTGTCTCTACAAAATGAGGGTCTCGTTATGTTTCCCAGGCTGGAGTGCAGTGGTGCAATCATAGCTCACTGTAATCTCGAACTCCTGGCCTCAAGTGATCCTCCCATCCTCCCGTCTCAGCCTCCCAAAGTGCTAAAATTATAGGCGTGACACACTGCGTGCCTGGCCTAATTTAGCTCTTTTCGTCTGCTTTATTTTATTTATTTATTTTTTTTGAGACAGAGTTTCACTTTGTTTCCTAGGCTAGAGTGAGTGCCATGGCGTCAGCCTAGCTCACAGCAACCTCAAACTTCTGGGCTCAAGCAATCCTTCTGCCTCAGCCTCCTGAGTAGCTAGGACTACAGGCATGTGCCACCATGCCCGGCTAATTTTTTCTATATATTTTTGGTTGGTCAATTAATTTGTTTCTATTTTTAGTAGAGATGGGGTCTCACTCTTGCTCAGGCTGGTTTCGAACTCCTGACCTCAAGCAATCTGCCCGCCTCAGCCTCCCAGAGTGCGAGGATTACAGGCGTAAGCCACTGTGCCCGGCCTCATCTGCTTTATTTAGCGAAGGCAGGTGGGATCTCCAGGAGTGGGGAGGGGAAAGTGGGGAAAGTGCACTAAGTGGGGAAAGGATCCAGGAGAGAGGAGCTGTAGAGGAGCAGGAGAGACTGGTCCCCTTGTCCCTGCTGGTGCCTTGGATCTCTGGGCAGCTGGTTAGATTGTCAGGTTAGTGGTGGCCATTCCTTCTCAGCCTCCTCTCTGTCAACCCCTTAGATGTTGGGCCACCAGGACCTGCACACTCCCCCTAGATAACCTTATCCATCCACATACCATATGCATATTTGCCTCCCAGTTATTCATCTCTATCCCAGATCTCTCTCTCTCTCTCTTTTTTAAGTAAGGTTAGCAGAGACCAGATCTATTCTGACTGCCTCCCGGAAACCTCCATTTTCATGTCCCATTGATGCCTCAAACTCAACACAACCTAAGCAAACACATCATCTTCCTCCCAAACATGTGTTCCTACCATGGATAATGAAATTATTATCTACCCAGTGGTTCAAGCAAGAAGCCTGGGCATCATCATTGGCTACTCTCTCCCTTCCTTCTCCTCCCACATCCAGTTCCTGATGATCCTACCTCCTAAGGTCTCTCGAATCCTTCCATTTCTCAACACCTCCACTGCCATTACCCTAGTCTAGGCCAGTGTTACTTCCTTTTTTTTTTTTTTCCACTTGTTGCAGAGTGTCTTCCAATCACCAGCTACTGTGCAAGCTGGGAATGGAATGGGTACCTCTGCTAGGCTTGCTTTCCCTCCTGTTTCCGAAGCTGGTAGAATACTAGCCACTCTCCAGACGCGATCCCAGGAGGTTTTTTTTTTTCTTTTTTTTTTTTTTTTTCAGTGTTACTTCCACCTGGAGATGTCGCAGCTTTCTCCTTTGACTCCCATATCCCCTCCTGCCTTCCTCCTCTGGAGCCAGAGAGATTTCTCAAAAACACAGATCTGGGCTGGGTGCAGTGGCTAATGCCTACAATCCAGCATCTTGGTGGCCCAAGGCAGGAAGATTGCTTTAGGTCAGGAGCTCAAGACCAGCCTGGACAATAGAGCAAGACACTGTCTCTACAAAAAAAAATATTTTTTAATTAACTAGGCATGGTGGTGAGTGCCAGTAGTCCTAGCTACTTGAGAGGCTCAGGCAGGAGGATGACTTGAGCTCAGGAATTTGAGGCTACAGTAAGCTATGAATGCACCACTGTGCTCCAGCCTGGGTGACAACACCTTGTTGTTATCAAAAGTTCCATTCTTGTCCCCAGGGCTGAATGAAGAAAGAATGAGGACAAATGGTTAGAGGGAAAGGGAAGAGAAGTTTATTAATTTGTCAGCAAATGAGGATGGTAGTCTCTCATCGTAAAGAACAATCGTCCTAACTATAAGCAGAAATACAGAGCTTTTAAAGGGAGTTTATAGACCAGGCGCAGTGGCTCATGCCTGTATTGCTAGCACTCTGAGAGGCCAAGGCAGGCAGATCATTTGAGCTCAGGAGTTTGAGACCAGCCTGAGCAAGAGCGAGACCCCCGTCTCTACTAAAAATAGAAAGAAATTAGCTGGACAACCAAAAATATATAGAAAAATTTAGCTGTCCATGGTGGTGCATGCCTGTAGTCCCAGCTACTCAGGAGGCTGAGGCAGAAGGATTGCTTGAACCCAGGAGTTTGAGGTTACTGTGAGCTGGGCTGACGCCACGGCACTCTAGCCTGGGCAACAGAGAGAGACTCTGTCTCAGAAATAAATAAAGGGAGTTTTTAGCTTCAGGCTATTGCTGTTTAACTGTAGCATTTCTGGTGAAGACAGGCTGATGACCTCTGGACAATTCCGTTGAGCCATCTCCTGTGATACGAAGAACAAAGGACACTCTCCTGTCCCTCTGATCACTGGCTTCAGGCAGGAATGCAGGTTTTAGTTCCGAAAGGGAGTGAGGAGGAGTTAAAGAGACAACTTGTAATACATTTTGCTCTTTTTCAGGCCCTTTCAGGTTAAATAGTCTCAAAAAACAAAACAAAACCAAATACACACACAAAACACAAACAAAAAAAATACAGCACTGTTTATGTCTAACCCCTATATAAACCCAACCCCTTCGAATGATTTCCCATGGTTATTAGAATCAAGTCCAGATTCCTTAACATGGTCTATTAGGCCTTTGACTTTGCCTGTCCTGTTTCCTATTTGTATTTACTTTTCCAGGCTGGCTCGCTCACCTTTGTTCACTTTCTTTACATGTCTCTTACCCTGTGACGCTTTGCAAATATTGTTCTGTTTTCTTAGAGTGCCACCCTGTCTGTGAATCAAACTGCTACTTGTCCTTCTGGTCTCCGCTTACCCCAGGAATCCTTCCCTGATTTGGGCTGCATCCCCTGCTCTGAGCTCCCCTGGTACCCTGAGTCTCCCCTAAAAGGCACTTGATTGAAATCTCTTGTTCCAAGTCTGTCTCCCTCCTGTGTGCTCCCCAGGACAAAGCCCTCGACCATGTATTTACCGGAATGACAGACTAGGTGGGGCCCTCTTTTCACAGTGCTTCGTCCCATTCTGTAGCCTCAGGCTGCTATGCACAAACTGATTCCTGTGCAGGGGAGGGTGGCCCAGGGCCACAGGCACTCCTAGTGAGCTCCTGGTCTTATGGAGCTTATATCTACCGGAGAGACAGATCTTTGATCAAGAAACATAGTTCAGGCCGGGTGCAGTGGCTCACGCCTGCCTGTAATCCTAGCACTCTGGGAGGCTGAGGTGGGCAGATCATTTGAGTTCATGAGTTCAAGACCAGCCTGAGCAAGAGCGAGACCCCATCTCTACTAAAAATAGAAAGAAATTAATTGGCCAGCTAAAAATATATATAAAAATTAGCTGGGCATGGTGGCGCATGCCTGTAGTCCCAGATACTTGGGAGGCTGAGGCGGGAGGATTGCTTGAGCCCAGGAGTTTGAGGTTGCTGTGAGCTAGGCTGACACCACAGCACTCTAGCCTGGGCAACAAAGTGAGACTCTGTCTCAAAAAAAAAAAAAAAAAGAAACATAGTTCAATATAAGATTGCAAGTGGAACTAGGATTGAGGTAGAGCTAGGAATGGTTGAATGCAATAAGGTTTAGCTACAAGTAACAGAAAACACCAAAATTAATTGGATTTAGGCAAGACAGAAGTTTGTCTCCTACACTCACACCCAGTGATAGCATTTCCAGGGCTCATAAGGCTCCCCTGTGTCAAGAGAACCAGTCTCCCTTTATCTTTTTTTTTTTTTGAGACAGAGTCTCCCTTTGTTGCCCAGGCTAGAATGAGTGCCATGGCGTCAGCCTAGCTCACAGCAACCTCAAACTCCTGGGCTCAAGCAATCCTTCTGTCTCAGCCTCCCAAGCAGCTGGGACTACAGGCATGCGCCATCATGCCCAGCTAATTTTTTTCTATGTATATTAGTTGGCAAATTAATTTCTTTCTATTTATAGTAGAGACGGGGGTCGGGGGTCTCGCTCTTGCTCAGGCTGGTTTCAAACTCCTGACCTCAAGCAATCCGCCTGCCTTGGCCTTCCAGAGTGCTAGGATTCCAGGAGTGAGCCACCACACCCAGCCTCCCTTTATCTTATAGCTGCATAGCACCAATTCACAAAGCTACTTATGGTCCAATAGGACTGCTGAACTTCTAGCTGTCTACATTCCAGACAGCACAAAGCAAGAATGGAGGAAAAGGAGCATCTACCCTTCAAGAACACTTGGAAATTACACACATCATTCCCTCTTCCATTGGCCAGAATTTAATCATAGCCGGAAAGGAAGCTGGTAGATGTTTATTTTCAGCAGCTGCAACCACAGCTAAAATACAGGAGGGTTCTATTTCTAGGAGGAGGAACTGGATACTGGAGACCAGTTGGATTGGCAGCCTCTTCCACCTTCCACCTGGAGTGATGGGGAAGCCAGTAGCATACAAAGAAGGGGGTAAAGGGGACATAGTAGGTTGGTGTGAGCCTAATGTGGCCAATTTTCTTCAAATTGGGTGAATAGTCTGGAAGTGGTACAGGGAGGAGCCCAACTCCAACTCCACAGCCTGAGGGAGATGAGACATGTGGGGTTTGAGAAGAAAAGCCACCACCTGGAGGACTGCAGGAGTGGCTCTCAGCTGGTTTTCCATGAAGGGAAAGAGGGGCAGAGCTAGCCTGTAGGGTTTGCTAGAGGGTCCTTGGGGGTGAGGGTCAGGGGCCAGCAAGGATGGGTTGAATGGCTACTAAATGAAAACAGGGATGAGAAGCCAAGAGGCCTTGGTGTTTTTTTTTTTTGAGACAGTCTCCCTTTGTTGCCCCGGCTACAGTGCCATGGCATCAGCCTAGCTCACAGCAACCTCAATCTCCTGGGCTCAAGCAATTCTACTACCTCAGCCTCATGAGTAGCTGGGACTACAGGAATGCGCCACCATGCCCGGCTAATTTTTTTAATATATATTTTTAGTTGGTCAATTAATTTGTTTCTATTTTTAGTAGAGACGGGTCTCGCTCAGGGTGGTTTTGAACTCCTGACCTCGAGCAATCCGCCCGCCTCGGCATCCCAGAGTGCTAGGTGAGGCCTTGGTCTTGACAGTGACTGAGGAGGGTGGGTTTTGTTTGGCCAGGGTGATCCAAACCAGAAACTGCTCCACCTTCGAAATCCATGAATATATTAATATCTGTCAGGGCCAAGCAGTTTACCTCGTCATCCTTCTACTTTTGCATCAAGTACTCAGTAAACTTGACATCTAAGCCTTAGTATCAGCCCCAATATCGTATGTTTTGAGATCATAAATTTAAAAAATATACATATATCCTTTCTCAGGGTCAGGAAGAAATGTTCAAATGTTAGAAATGATCATTACTACTAGCTCCACACTGCCTAAAGGAGGCCACTTTGCAAAGGAATGAAAAAAAGATCTAAAATAGTTTTCTCCATACCCATAATTTAACATTATTTCATTATTACTGTATTAGTTTCTTCTTAGGGTGGCTCCTGCTCAGCCTCCCTGCCCCCTTTCTTCAGGCCCCAATGCCCTCCAGGATCTGAGATTCCAGTCTCCATTCTCAGGGAAACTTCTTTAATCAAGATGTTGAACTTTTAGGAGGCCAACTGACTTGAGTTGTACAACAAAACAGTCATGAGGAAGTGAGCTCTATACACAGTTGTATTAACAGAGGAAGCAATGGATGATGGGAGACACTATCAGGAGGAAATCTTGATATGCTGCTTCTGGGAAGTGTGACTGCAGGGTGGGAAGCAGATGTAGCATGTGTGAGCACAGCTGTCCCTTATAAGCTCAGTGACCTAGGCACTCCAGTTAACCTTAATTCTTCCTTTGTTATAATAAAAAAGGAGTGGGGCTACCCAGTACCTGCTGAATTTTTGTGAGAATTAATTCAAATATAAAATGCCTAGTACCTGCTTGGCTCTAAGCAAGTGCTACATACAGCTATTATTTTAAATTCCCTTCAACCACAGACTCTCAGGGACCAATGACAGTACTTGGCACAATAGCTAATCAACAGACATTAACAGAATGAATGAACGAGGTAGTTTCCAATATATTAAGGGCTCAGTTCCAGGGATGAGGGTGCCAACCACTTCTATCAGAAAAGGAGCTGCCAAATTAGAAGCAAGTATCAGGAATATTGAGTTCAGAGGCCAGCATCAGGCCAGCCCTGGGACATAGCCAGAGACTCTTTCAGAGAAACTTCCGCAACAGTTTTTTTTTTTTTGTTGTTGTTGTTGTTTTTGAGACAGAGTCTCACTTTATTGCCCAGGCTAGAGTGAGTGCCGTGGCGTCAGCCTAGCTCACAGCAACCTCAAACTCCTGGACTCAAGCAATCCTGCTGCCTCAGCCTCCCAAGCAGCTGGGACTACAGGCATGTGCCACCATGCCCGGCTAATTTTTTCTATATATATTAGTTGGCCAATTAATTTCTTTCCGTTTTTTTTTTATAGTAGAGATGGGGTCTCGCTCTTGCTCAGGCTGGTCTCGAACTCCTGAGCTCAAACGATCCCTCGGCCTCCCAGAGAGCTAGGATTACAGGTTTGAGCCACCACGCCCGGCCACGCAACAGTTTTTTACATTTAGCACAGCGCAACACTTTAAGAGAAATCCAGAAAGCTGCTGCTGTTTCTCAGATGTGAACAGTGAGGCCACAAAGGGCTGACTTGAATGTTCTTGGACACCTGTCCCCATCCCCTAAACCTAATGATGAGAAAGGGAACACAAAACATCGCTGAGAGCCCAGAGGAGGGAAATGAGGCACGAAGGTGATCACTGGGCAGAGTGCAGTGGGGTGATGAACGCTTCCCCCACAACTTCTCCTCATAAACATTTTTCTGAACCACACTCCGTTTCCTGGGCCTGAGGAAGGGCACACGTTAGAGCAGAGGAACTGAAAATAGATCCAGCAGCAGAAGACAAAATTAGCAGACAGATTATGTAGTCAGCTGAGGTTTTCTTGGCATTTTGGTCCTTGTCTGTCCAAGACATTTCTGGTAGTAATCTGGGATGCTCCTAAAGGTGATGGGGCAGAGGGCATCACACACTCAGGGACAAACCAGGAGGCCTAGGTGAGCTTCCCTGGCCTGCTCAGCAGCCTGCTTCCAAGGTCCAGTTTCGGGCGTTGATGAAGAGCTGGAGCCAGGGAGAGGTGGTCAGAGTGTCAAATGGAGGGGGGCGCCATGCCCACTGCCAAGGCCTCACAGCCCGCTCAGGGTGCGGCATGAGAGCCAAGTGGCGGCCATCCTGGGAGCAGACGCCAGCCACACCCCCTGGGGACCCGTTGGGATTCAGCGGGTACTGCTCTGTGGGGTTCCCGTCATCATCTGCCCAGTGCAGTGGAGCCAGACCCCTGGCCTCGATCTGGGATTGGAGTTCCGGAGAAGAAAATGCCATGTAACCTGGAAGGAAAGGAGAAGGGAAGTGAAAGCCAAACTCCACGCTCTCCACCCATCCCCCACCCTCAGACTCTTCCCCTTGCCCTGTCCGGGCCTGACCTTCCCCATGGGCGCTCCACACGGGCAGCACGGCACCCTCCATGCCTCGCAGCATCAGGGCCGGTCCAGGCCCCACACGCACGCTGGCCCAGCGAGACTCAAAACGCCCGGACAGGTTGGGGCGTAGCAGGAGGCCGGGCTGGGCTGGCCAGGAGTCAGGGCCTGTGTCTCTGGCATCCTCACTGGGGTCGCTTCCCACCCAGCCCAGCAGAGCCAGCAGTTGACAGCCGTTACAGACGCCCAGGCTGAAGGTGTCTGGCCGCTTCTGGAAGCGCCTTAGCTCAGCCCCAGCCTGTGGATGAAAGGTCACAGCAGCTGCCCACCCTACAAGGGAAAGGGAAGTCAGGGTGAGATATGGAAGACCTCAGAAAAGGGGAAGGAGAGAACAAAGCAGCCAGGCTGCTCTTCCATCCCACGACCACTGCTACTCTCCCCAAGGACCCCTCTCTGCAGAGCTCGGGGCACGTGCAAGGGAAAAATGAGTTTCTCTGCTTAAATTGGATGCTGCCAACTCCTGGGCCAGAGGTGGCCCATGATTGGCCAGCAGAACATTTTCAAATATTTTTATTTAGTTGCCTAATGTTTAAAGATAAGATTTAACATAAAAATCTGGATTTTTGGCTTCTCTTGAAAAACAGAAAGATCTAGCTGGGCGCGGTGGCTCACACCTATAATTCTAGCACTCTGGGAGGCTGAGGTGGGCAGATCACTCAAGGTCAGGAGTTCGACACCAGCCTGAGCAAGAGTGAGACCCTGTCTCTACTAAAAATAGAAAGAAATGAATTGGCCAACTAAAAATATATAGAAAAAAATATTAGCCAGGCATGGTGGCGCATGCCTATAGTCCCAGCTATTCGGGAGGCTAAGGCAGGAGGATCGCTTGAGCCCAGGAGTTTGAGGTCGCTGTGAGCTAAGCTGACGCCATGGCACTCTAGCCCGGGCAACAGAGTGAGACTGTCTCAAAACAAAACAAAACAAAACAAAAACAGAAAGATCTGGCCATGCTGAGCCATCTTTCCAATACGATAATCTGCTAGAGCTAAGTAGCAGCCATCCCTTTAGTTAGAATACGTGCCCTCTGTGTTGGGCACATCCGCCCCCCTGCCTCATTTAAGGTACCTACAGTCCTTTTGCTGGCATCTGGCCCAGAATGAAAGTCTGCCCTGTCTTTGCGGAGGTGAGAGGCTAATCCCCAGCCCAGGAAGGGGGTTGCTAAAGGCACCCCTCAGGAATGCACACAGGAGGGAGTGGGCAGAAGTCTGCACACCGACCTTTGGCAGAGCCCAGGACATCTGCGTAGCTGAAGCCACCCACAAAAGCCACACCACGGAATGTGTCCAGCCCGATTGCTCCAGAGCAGAGGTCCTGCATGGTCACATCCCACACCTGGAGGATGGGGAGGGGAAGTGTCAGAGAACATGCAGATGAGGCTGGATCACTGCCCCCAGCTCTGCCACTCTACCTTACCCTGCTCACCTCAAACCCAGCCAAGTGGAAGGCATCAGCCATCTCCCGGTCTCCGTTACTGCCTTCCTCTCGCAAGATGGCAACTCGGGGGGTGGGGCCGCCTGGGGAGAGAAGGAGTGTCTCTAGCCCGGAGGGTTACTTCCCTACCCTAGCTCCCCAGACACCTTTTCCAGGGCAGGCCCAGGCATCCAGGATGTTGGCTACACCCTCCAGGCCCAATGTGTCCAGGAAGCCAAGCCTCTACACACGCTCTCTCACCAGGCTCCCGGGGCACGGAAGCTTTGGGGAAGGTTGGGGGCAGGCAGTAGCGGGGCCCCATCCGTTCCCTCAGGCCCCGTTCCTCCTCTGTCACACAGTGGGGCTCTGCCTGTAGCCGGTCCAGCTGGAAACTCGTCTCTTCCCAGAGGGCTCGCAGCTGCCCAACAGGCTCCTCCAGAACCACATCCCCGTTCACTGCCACCCGGATCTAGGGAGAGGGACAAATCTAGCGGGGGCTAGGAGAAAGGATGGCCTCTCCACAGCTGGCACAGGTGGACCTGGGCTGCCCCACTCCAACTACCCACATGTGGTGCTCTCTTCCTGGCTTCCTCACCATGGCGTGGGGCCCAGCACCGCCAGTGCGGCCCAGCTCCAGGCACTGGAGGCCAGCACCCCGGTAACGCTGCAGTACTTGGGCCAGGTCTGGCTCCTCCACCTCCAGCACGAGGCCGGGCTCCTCGGCAAACAGCACAGGCAGCGCTGGGAGAGCAGTAGAAGGGGAGTCAGGGGGCCAAGGCCCGGGGAATGGAGGAGGCAGGGATCAGGGTGGGATCAAGGATGCTGCATCAGGGACAGCTCAGGGATGGGAGGTCTTAGGGGTGCAGTCAGAACACGGTGGGTGTGCCGTCAGTTCTATCCAGTTCAGCTGTCAGTGAAGACAGCACAGAAGAGAGTTCAGGAAGACTCAGGGAACAGGGGTCAGGGGCACTCCATTCTTTAACAAGTGATGGGGTCTGCAGAGTAGCCCAAGCTTGAGCCTACACTCCGGCGTCCTCACCATCAACCCCAGGAGCAGGCACATCCACCACTATCCCACAATTTCCAGCAAAAGCCATCTCTAGCAGGCAGGTGACGAGTCCTCCATCACTGACGTCATGGCCTGAGCAGAGGAGGCGGTCTGAAGGAAGGACAAGAATACTCAGCAACCTTGGGGCCCAAACCTGATGGCTCCATCTGCCTTTTGGAGAGCTGGTTGCATGTGTGAGAGAACTAGAGAGAAAGGCCTCGGAGACCCTCCTGCCCCATGCTCACATGCTTAGCTGGTGAACGCCAGCCACGTGCCTGGCTCCATGTGCACCATCTCCCTTGGGGCCTCACTCACCTTTCAGCAGCCCCTGGGTGACGCTGAAGGCTCGCACCAAGTTCTCGGGCAGGTCCAGGTTGGGAGGCTGCTCCCCAAGCTGCGAGAAGCACTGGGCCAGGGCTGTGCCCCCCAGCCGGTGCTGTCCAGGGCTCAGAGGCACGTACAACAGGTGGCCTGGGGAGATGGGGAGCAGTAAGGGGAGACGGACAGCTCAGGAGGACCCCTCCCTGAAGTGCCCACAGCACTGCTGTTCCCAGAATGTGGTGAGATGCCCCAGAAAGCACCACAGGCCAGTGTTGACATGAGGGGGCTCAGTACTCACAAAGCAGACCAAAGCAAGGACCACACTCAGAACACACAAGGCAGTGGGAACGGTGGTGAATCTATACCTCTCCCTCCAGGATGTTTGAGGTCTGGGGTCACAGTGGCTGTGATGTCTGGGCAGACAGCATAGGCTGAGATGACCAGCGACCCTGTAGACCAAGGAGGATTGAGAAAGAGTGAGCTGCCAGCCCAGCCCTGCAGCGTCTCCCCCTCTCCCCAGGGCCCCCAGGCCTCACCGGGAGCCCGCACAGTCTCAGTGCCAACCCGGGCAGCCATGCTAAGGGAGTCCTTGCCACCATCCACTGCCACACCCAGGGCTGCCATCACTGCCACCATAGCTTCACAGGCATCGGCCAAAGCCGCGCCCTCCCCTGGGAGCTTGGCTGCCCACATCCAGTTCCCGCTGCACTTCACGTCCTGGGAGCAGCAGAGGCATGAAATTAGAGGGGAAGAGAGACGTGGAGAGTCCAGGGGTGCACGGGGACTGGAAGGTTATGAGCATGAAATGAAGGCCAAGAGGGTGAGTAAGTGGTGGATGTGGAAGTGTCCCAAAGGCCTGGGGCTCCAGGGCAGAAGCTGTGGGAGAACTTACTCGGAGGTCAGTGACCAGAGCAAACACCAGGTTGGTGAGAGCTTCGGCCACAGCCAGCCGGGCGGCAACCTTGGGGTCAAGCAGGCTCTTGACTGGCTGCTCTCCCAGGGCCGTAGCGGCCCCTATGAGCTCCTGGTGACTCAGTGCCACAACTGCTACATCTGCCAGAGGAGTGTGCAGGGGCCCTACACACTGCTGCTGGGCCACCAGGCCACCCACGGAGCGGTCCACCTGTGGAACGAGGTGGGGTTGTTAAGACAGCAAGGACAGAGAGAGAGTATGCTCCAACACTTGCTCCCAAGGGACACAGTATGGTGGGAGACCTGGCTTTTCCCCAACATGCAGACAAGAGGATGGGCAGCAGGGAGACCAGGCCATCAGGGTGGCTGCCTGGCCCCTGCCACTCCCTCCCAGGGCCCGTGGAACCCCCACAGCGGTCCCTGAGGGCAGAAGGCCAGGAATAGGGGAATGGAGGGAGGGCGCAGGGGGCAGAGTGGGGCTACAGGGAGGACCTTGTTGGTGAGGTAGCGCTTGCTGGCCACAGCGGGCAGCCTCAGAACCCTCTCCAGAGCCTGGTGCACGCTCAGCCCTGCGGGCAAGGCTAGGGGCTGCAGCACAGGGGCATCCCTCTGGAGAAAGAAGTCCTGCAACACAGACAGCGACAGGGAGTATGAGCACCCGGGGAGGGCTGGGCACACAGGTGACCACAGAGGGTAAAGGCTAGTCTGGAGAGGAGGCCACAGAAGGAGAAACCCAGTTTCCCACACCCACCACACACACCTTCTGGGGCATCTTGCCCAGCACCCAGTCGAGCTCTAGGTCCACAGGGGTGGGAGGGGGTGTTGGGGGGGCATCCCCCTGGCCATTTCTCCCCACAGGACACTCCCGATCGTCCACCAGCACTATCTGTAGACCACATGGACACCACCAGAGGGAATGAGACTAGGAACACTAGCAGGGAATGCTCCTAGAAATCGGGACAGAAATGCTCTCCCCACCCCGTTTGGTTTCCCTATTGTGTCCCTACCTCTCCCGCCTCCTATATCCTGTTCCCCACACCTTGTCTGCCACTGTCTCCTATCTTCCTCTCGTGTCTCTCCCTTGACAATTCTCCTTCTAGCTCATACCCAGGGGACTCCAGTCTGCCCACAGTGTCCACCCCCGATTCCCTGGGCCAACTCACTCTCCTGTCTCCAGTGATGGCGCCCACAAAGCAAGTGGGGCAGCATTCCCGGGCACTGACACGGCTCAGGAAGTCCCGATCGGGGGGCCGCAGTAGAAGTGCATTTGACTCCTGGTACTCGGCTCCCCAGATTTCCAGGGCATTCAGGGTCGGGTCCCCCAGCTGCACAGCCATGGCAGGGAGGACAGAGAAGGGTCAATGGGCACTCCCAAGTCTCATGTTGTTGCAAAGAACGGGGAAGAGATGGGTGGAGGCCTGTTGGGGCTGGCAGGGGTGGGGAAAGACCCAGACATCGGGGATGAGACCCACCTGGAAGCGGCTGGTGTAAATGATGGCTCCAGCTGGGTCACTCAGCTCCTTCAGAACATTGCCTGATGAGAGGATTGCAGGGAGAGGTGGTGACCTAAGCATAGTCAGCTCCAAGTAAACAAAAGGCAGCCCTCAGCCTCCAGAGTTGCCCCTAATTCTGTGTGTTCCTGTGTGAGTTGCTGCTGCACCCTACTGCCAGCCATCCCAAGGCAAGTGTCTGCCTGCTGTAACCCTAAACCTGTCCAGAATACATAGGAGGTGGGGAATGGGAGCTAGAGCTGAGGGTAGTTGGTTTCGGATCCACAATGCTTCTCCCTAAACCAAATGTGGCAGGAGACAAGGTAAGCCCAGTCCCTTCCCTCACCATTGCCACCAGCACCCTGGTCATGGAGGCTGCAGATGGGGTTTCCCTTGGGGGCCTCCACACAAGCCCGGATCACGCGGTTCATCTTCTGTTCCATCTCCGGGTCTCCCCGCTGCACAGCTCCGAAGTCCAGGTCACTGGCATTGTCTCCCTGCACCTGGGGGAACACATGGCACAGCTCAGCTCTGGGAGCCCACGCTCCCATACCCCTCCCACGCACAGTGCCCGGCAACATTAGAGTCTTTAGCTATTCCCACTCACTTGCACAGATGAAGCAGCTCCACCCCCAACTCCAATCCTATAGACAGGACCTCCAACCTTTACAACCTCCATGCCTGCAAAGGAGGGCAGAATCAGAAAACCGGGGAAGCCACCCAAAGCCACCTCTAAAGCAAGGTACTGTGAGGGTAAGGGCAGCTGAGATTAGGGGAGCAGGAGCCTTAATACTCCACCAGGTTGAAGGGAGTAAACTGGTATAACCTCTGTGGAGGACAGTTTGGCAATATCAATCAAAATTAGAAACACACACATTCTTTGATCAGGTTAATACAATTGGAGGAACTTATTATTCTACAGATTCATTTACACAGCTATAAAATCACCTATGTACAAGATTAAACACTGTATTAGCACAGATGACAAGTCGCAGCATTGTTTGTATTAGCAAAGACAGGAAATTAGCTGACAACAGAGAACTGATTAAATAAATTATGGCATGTCCACACAATGAAACACTAAGCTACCAAAAAAGAGAATAACGTATGAATGTAATGAAGTAATGATTTCATATGAAATGATCTCTAACATACATTGCTAAGTATAAAAAAGCAAAGTGCAAAAATATGTACACCCACTTACAATACCATCAAAAAGCATAAAATACTTAGGAATAAATTTAACAATAAAAATGCAGACATATACACTAAAAGGTATAAAACATTTTAGAAGATCTAAACAAATGAAAGTAGATCCCATATTCATAGACTGAAAGACTTAATATTGCTAAGATGGCAATACTCCCCAAATTGATCTGCAGATTCAACACAATCCCTATCAAAATCTTAGCTGCCTTTTTTGTAGAAATTGGTAGAACCTGATAATCCCTAAAATTCATATGGAAATGTGAGGGACCTAGAACAGAGAAAACAATTTTGAAAAAGAACAAAATTGGAAAACTTATACTTTCTGCTTTTAAAACTTACTACAGGCCGGCGTGGTGGCTCACGCCTATAATCCTAGCACTGTGGGAGGCCAAGGTGGGTGGATTGTTCAAGGTCAGGAGTTCAAAAGCAGCCTGAGCAAGAGCGAGACCTCATCTCTACTAAAAATAGAAAGAAATTAATTGGCCAACTAAAAATATATAGAAAAAATTAGCTGGGCATGGTGGCACATGCCTGTAGTCCAAGCTACTCGGGAGGCTGAGGCAGAAGGATTGCTTGAGCCCAGGAGTTTGAGGTTGCTATGAGCTAGGCTGATGCCATGGCACTCTAGCCTGGGCTTGAAAGTGTTATGCTAGAGACTCTGCCTCAAAAAAAAAAAAAAAAAAANAAAAAAAAAAAAAAAAAAACAGGCCGGGGCTGTAATCCTAGCACTCTGGGAGGCCGAGGCGGGAGGAGGTCAGAAGTTCGAAACCAGCCTGAGCAAGAGCGAGACCCCCATCTCTACTATAAATAGAAAGAAATTAATTAGCCAACTAATATATATAGAAAAAATGAGCCGGGCATGGTGGTGCATGCCTGTAATCCTAGCTACTCAGGAGGCTGAGACAGGAGGATCGCTTGAGGCTAGGAGTTTGAGGTTGCTGTGAGCTAGGCTGACGCCATGGCACTCACTCTAGCCTGGGCAACAAAGTGAGACTCTGTCTCGAAAAAAAAAAAAAAAACAAAAACACACACACAAAAAAAACTTACTACAAAACTACAATAATCACAACAGTATGGCACTAGCATAAGGACAGACATATAGATCAATGGAATAGAACTGTGAGTCCAGAAATGAACCCACATGTTTATAGCCAACTGACTTTTAACAAGAGTACCAAGACAATTCAAGGGGAAAGAACAGTCTTTTCAAAAAGTGGTATTAGGACAATTGGATATCCACATATGAAAGAATGAAGTTGGAGCCCTACTTCACACCATACACAAAAATTAATTCAGAATGCATCAGAGACCTAAATGTAAGAGCTAACATGATAAAAGTATTAGAAGAAAACATATGAGTGTATCTTTGAAACTTGGCTTAGGCCAGATGTCCTCAAACTACAGCCCGAGGGCCACATGCGGCCAGCCGAGGACATTTATCCGGCCCACTGGGTGTTTTTGCCGCCGCTGCCTGTCCTGCTTAGCAGCCTACTCATCCCGGGCCCACAGTGTGCATGTGTGGAATGTGCACCGCACTCTCCAACGGCCCTCCAAAGGTCTGAGGGACAGTGAACTGGCCCTCTGTTTAAAAAGTTTGAGGACCCCTGGCTTAGGCAATGTTTTCTTAGTTGTAACACCAAAACAATAAGCAACAAAAGAAAAATATAGATAAATTGGACTTTTCCAAAATTAAAAACGTCTGTGCTTCAGAAAACACTATGAAGCAAGGGAAAAACCCCACAGAATAGGAAAAAAATATTTGCAAATCATTTGTCTGATAAGGGCTAGTATCCAGAATATATAAAGAACTCTTATAACCCAACAACAAAAGACAAATCATCCAATTAAAAAATGGGCAAAGGATCTGAATAAACATTTCTCCTAGGAAGATACACAAATGGCCAATAAGCATATGAAAAGATGCTCAACATCATTAGTTATTGGAGAAATGCAAATGAAAACCACAATGACTATACTCAAAAGGACAAATAACAAGTGTTGAGTCGGCAATACGTTGAAAAGTTGAACAGAGTTACCACATGACCCAGCAATTCCACTCCTAGTTATATTCCTAAAAGAACATGTATTTACACAAGAACCTACACACAAACGTCCACAGCAGCATTGTTTATAACTAGCTACAAAGCAGAACAACCCAACTGATGAATGGATAAACAAAATGTGACATATCTATATGATGGGATTTTTTTTTTTCTGGTCAAGTGGAGCAGTGGGAGTGGAGAAGGAACAAAGGAATCTTTAACTGGTTGTGATCAATTAGTTGTAAACACCACTGGACTTGGACCAACCTACATATAATGGGATATTATTCAGCCATAAGAAGTAATGAAGTATACTGATACATGCTACAGTAAGAATGAACCTTGAAAGTGTTATGATAAGTGCAAGAAGGCAGACACAAGAAGGCCGTATACTGTATGATTCCATTTACAGTCATGCACTGCATGATGACATTTTAGTGAATGATAGATCATATATGTCAGTGATCCTATAAGCTTATAATGGAGCTGAAAAATTCCTACATAGTCATCACGTTTGTGATGATACTGGTATAAAAACCCACTGTGCTGTCAGTCATGTAAAAATATAGCATATACAATTACTATATGTACACTATGTAATACTTGATATTAAACGACTATGTCACTGGTTTATGTATTTACTGTACCATATTTTTTTAATCATTATTTTAGAGTATACTCCTGCTTATGAGAAAAAAAACTTTCACTGTCTGACAGTATGTTGTATTACATTTGTAGCAGCCTCACACACCTGGCATTTACCACATCTCTTGATTGCATCATTTTTTCCTGTGGTGTTTTGCTCCTTGTGGCCCGTAGGCATACAAAATCCATGGATAATGTTGGAAGTGAGAGCCCATGTCTTGTGATTGTGTAGCAGGCTATACCATCTAGATCTGTGTAAGTACACTCTATGATATTTGCACATTGATGAAATCGCCAAATGACACATTTCTCAGAACATATCCCCATCATTAAGTGATGAGTGACTGTACATGCAATGTCCAGAACAGGCAAATCTATAGAAACAGAAATCAATTAGTGGTTGTGAGAGGCTGGGGGATGGGATAGGGAGTGACTACAAATGGGTACAGAGCATCCCCCTGGGATGATGAGAATGTTCTGGAGTTAGTAGTGATTGCTGCACTAACCCTGACTCGAGCATAACAAAATCGATACATGTAACCAAAAACATCTATACCTCCCTAATATTTTGAAATTAAAAAAAAAAAAGTAGTGATTGATGTACAACTTTGTGAATATACTAAAAACCACCAACTTGTACACTTTGAAAGAGTGAAACTTATGGTCCATGAATTACATTTTAATAAAGTGGCTGTTAAAAAAAAGTGTACACATTATGCCATTTGTTTATAAAAGAAGCAAATATACATATGGACTTATTTACATATCCAGGAAATACCTTTTATAGGATACAAAAGTAACAAAAGTAACTTATTAATATTGGCTGTCTCTATGGAGCAAAACTGGGTGGCCTGGGGCCAGAGGAAGAAGTTTTTTTTTTTTTTTTGAGACAGAGTCTCACTTTATTGCCCAGGCTAGAGTGAGTGCCGTGGCGTCAGCCTAGCTCACAGCAACCTCAAACTCCTGGACTCAAGCAATCCTGCTGCCTCAGCCTCCCAAGTAGCTGGGACTACAGGCATGTGCCACCATGCCCGGCTAATTTTTTCTATATATATTAGTTGGCCAATTAATTTCTTTCTATTTATAGTAGAGATGGGGTCTCGCTCTTGCTCAGGCTGGTCTCGAACTCCTGAGCTCAAACGATCCGCCCACCTCGGCCTCCCAGAGAGCTAGGATTACAGGCTTGAGCCACCGCGCCCGGCCAGGAAGAAGTTTTAACTGTGTAATTTTTTTGGTCTTCTGAATTTTGAATCATGTGACTGGGTCACCTATTCAATAAACAGGGACCTGGACTTTATCTTAATTCTACCACAGCACCCAGCAGTGCCCAGCACAGAAGGGGAGTGTAGTAAGTTTCCTGATTGAACTGAGCTAGCAGAGGAAAGCCCCAGTACACAGCAGGTACTGAATAAACACTGGCTGCCTTGACTTAGCAGGGTGTGACCCAGAACCACAGGGGTAGGGCTGAGGAGGGCCCCTGCCACACACAAGTAAACCACGGAAGGGGCAAAGGCAATGAAGACTGAGACTGCCCACTGGCATAAAGTCTTGTCTTGAAAACACATACTGGGGAGGAGACATGAGTTGAGACATTAAAAACTAACCACTGAAGTGTCCTTTAAACCCCTCCCTGCAGCTGCCCTGTGCTGGGGAGAAAGCTAGCTGGATGCAGAGAAAGGTTCTCACCTGGCTCTGGGGGCTCCTTGCTCACGTGCTCAGCTTCCATGGACCCAATGCCCCCACTGAACATGATGGGCTTGATCCACTCACGCCGTTGGCCATTTGGGAGCTGGAGGCCCAAGGAGCGGGCAAACCCTGCAACGTGGACATCAGAGAAAGGGGAACAGGGACCAGTAACCCAGTTTTGTCCCTTCTAGCACTCGCCCAATACCACAGCCCCTGGGTCACAAACCCCACCAACAAGCCCCTTTGGGACTAGGTATCCGTCATCCCTCCACACCCTCAGCCTCACCGGCCAGCACTGGTTCCCCAAACTTGTTTCCATAGTCAGAAGCCCCATTACTGGCTTCAATGGCAACCTCCAGCGGCTGAGCAAAGTTCTCAGGATACTGGAAGCTCGGATCCTCCCAAGGCAGATGGTAACCTGGAAGGAATGAAGAAAGTTGAATGGACTGTAAAGACAGAAGACGGAGGAGCCAGCATCCTTTGGGAAGAGTCAAAGCCATCAAGGACCACCTGCATGGTTGGAATGTTCCATTTTAGGAAGGAATAGACCCTGCAGGAAAACACTGGTTTTGCTGTCCATCTCCCATACCAGCCTCTGACTCTCAGGAACAGAATTCTTAAGGTTTTCCAGGAAACTAGATTTGGGGAGACGGTGGTTATCATAAGACCACCCCAATATCATGCTGAGTGGATGCTAGTTTCAAAAGAAAGTCGTGTATCTGCAAAGCCAGTCTGGCCACCCCTGTCTCCCCTGGCCTGTACTCCTATGACCATGGCCAGTGAAAACCCAGCTACCCTGGGGCCCTCCCTCCCAAGAAAAGGCACCCAGGATGACCATTTGACCTAACAGATAAAAGTGTTTGCTGCCTGCCAGGACAAGGAATCTGGAAGGGAAAGCAGGTGGGTAAAGAGGAAGAAGATGGACCTGGGATATGCAGGTTTCCAAAGCAATAGCCGGCAGTGCCAGCCACCACGTGTGCCCCACGGCCTGTGCACTGGACATCTCGGATCCGTCCCCCTGTGCCCGTGGTCGCACCACTGAAGGGGGCTACTCCTGCAAAGAGAGAAGGGGAGAGGTCTGAGTGCCTCAGAGACGAACCCCATCTCTGACCACCCACTCTGAAAATAGGGACAACCAGCTTCCATGATTGTTTTTCCCAAGCTCAGCCCAGGGACCTGAGACCTTTGCCCTCCTCTACTCTCTGATCTCACTTATCCCTCCGGGGGACCCAGCTCACCTGTGGGGAAGTTGTGGGTCTCTGCTGTGAAGACAACATGTCTCAGCCCCTGCTGTTGCCGGAAGCGGCTTGGCTGTGTGGGGTCCTCAGGCCGTAGGAATTGGACTTCTTTCCCCTGGATTGCACTGTGGACACATCCGTTCTGGGATGTGCACCAACCCAAATGGGGCCTGGGGCCTCCCCTCCCTCAAGCCAGACACCACCCCAGCCTAGGGCACAGCCTACCTGCTGTTGTCACAGAACTTGAGGATGTTGTTGGGGTTCGAGGATGCCTGGGTACTTATGATGGACTCAAACAGCGAATGTGCCAGCTTCTGCCCATCCACGTGGAGTTGGCCCTTGAAGAACCAGTGTCGGCTGTGCTCACTGCACGGGGTGATGTGGGGAGGAGAAAGCAGGGCAGAAACAGGGGGTCATTTCTTTTTTTTTTTTTTTTTTTTGAGACAGAGTTTCACTTTATTGCCCAGGCTAGAGTGAGTGCCATGGCATCAGCCTAGCTCACAGCAACCTCAAACTCCTGGGCTCAAGCAATCCTGCTGCCTCAGCCTCCCAAGTAGCTGGGACTACAGGCATGTGCCACCATGCCCGGCTAATTTTTTCTATATATATTAGTTGGCCAATTAATTTCTTTCTATTTATAGTAGAGGTGGGGTCTCGCTCTTGCTCAGGCTGGTCTCGAACTCCTGAGCTCAAACGATCCGCCCACCTCGGCCTCCCAGAGAGCTAGGATTACAGGCTTGAGCCACCGCGCCCGGCCAGGGGGTCATTTCTTATGCCATGTCTTCTCATCAGCATTTAACAGCAGAGTTACAGCCAATTCACACTTAGACACTAGGTCAGAACATATTCCAAATTGTCACAGCCTTCAAGTATTCTGTCATTGTAGATTATCCAGAGCCAAAGTGAAGATAACAGCAAGATTTGAATGTAGACTCCTGGATGGACAGGGGAGCCCAGGCCCTCAGATTCAGGGAGGTCCCTAAGCCAACGGGCAGCCATGCAGGTGAGCCCCTGCGGTCTTCCCTTCCAATCTCTAAGAGGTGAGATATATGAGAATGACCTCACTCCTCCCCACCTGTTAGACTGAGCCAAGTCGAAGACCTCCACAGTACTGGGGTTCCGCTGCAGCTCCTGGAAGCGCTTGGTGTAGAAATCCAGGTCCCAAGAGTCTAGGGCCAGACCTAGGAGACAAACCCTGGAAAAGCTGACTGTGGAACTCAGGCAGCCATATTCCAGGTCTCAGCATCCCTGCGGGCCTATCCTGAGCCCTTCAGTTCCTCTCCCAGAGACCCCTGCCCACCTAGCTCCTGGTTGGCCTTCTCCAGCGCAAGCCGGCCCTCGGCCAGTATGTTGATGAGACCATTGAGGGGTGCTGGGATGCTGTCAGAGGAGAAACTCTGGATGGGATGGGGGAAGTGCTGCTCCGTCATCCGGTCATGCAGGGTAGCCAGAGCGATAGCCTCCACCTCAGCCGAAGGGGGGTGGGCAAACTAGGGGTAGAGACACACACAGAGGGCAAGGGGTGAAGAGTTGAAGAGAGGAGATAAATAGCCCATCCTTAACCTTCCAAGTTATACAGGGCCAGTCCACTGCCACCCCATATAGTACATTTGTTCAGATTACAAAAACATGCCCTTTCCAGACAAGAGTCTAAGCCAGGATGCACAGATAAGTAAAAGGAGCACAGGCTGGATTTCTGCCCCATTCACCCCTCAAACAGGTACCCTCAGGCAGAGAACAACCTGCACAACCATACAGGGCAGGCCTAAAACCAGAAGCTCTTCCTCCTGCTTCTCTCTAGAGTCTAGGATCTAATCTTTTATCTCTGGCCCATCTCCTTGTCCCAATTTCCCACCCCAACTGCCCACTGCCTCACCGAGAGCCGGTAGCGCCGGGTAATCTCCACACGATCCACAGCCTCCAGCCCAGCGGCATGGCACACGGACACAATGTTGGTGGATGATGGGGTGGAGAAGTTCAGCCTGAGCAGTGGGCTGGATGGTTAGTACCTGAGAGTCCTCAGCAGGCCTTGGCTGGGAAGGTGGATCCTACCCATGGCTGTACAGCCAACCTCCCACTGCTACTGCCTCACTATTGGCCTCTAGCCTCAGACTGGGCACCAAGAAACCTGCTTCCAAACTAAACCAAACCATAACTGCCCTTCTAGTATCAAAACTGCTTTGATTTTAACTTCTAAGAATACGAATTATTTTACTTCCAGAACATGCCTGGGAGCTGGCTCCGGCCTCAGAGGCATCTATCCAAATGGGAAAAGCATGTGCATGGCTTTCTAGGCAGGGGACAGCAAAGGAAAATTAAATCTCCCAAGGATCACAAGAGAAAGTAAAGGAATGGAAGCAGAAGGGGTGGGCAGCGTGTATGAAAGGATCATGTGCCTTGGAATTTGGAACAAGTTGCTCCAGGATGAGACCCTTACCGGGGTCCGACCTCCAGCAGCAGGTCACTAGAGCCAAGAAGGAGCCAGGACTCCTGAGCAACATCACCCGGCAACAAGGGACAGCCAAATAGCCACATCAGTTTCTTCATCTCCTCAGAACTTGGGAGGACCTCAGCTGTGGGGAGACGGGGCAAGGACACCTTGAGAAGCTGCCTCTGGCATTGGGACTCCTCCCCTAAGAATTCAATACCTGGGCCCAACCTGTCCAGTCCACATTGTAGCACAGCTCAGTCTCGACACCCTGCAGTTCTGGCAGTTTCCCTTGTAGTTTCCTTTGAGTGTGTCCCGAGGCTGCCCCCTCATGGCCAGAGGGACGGACATAGAAGTGAAGGACAGGGGACATCTCTGCAGCTGTCCTTTGCTGAATAGATGAGTTAGGTTCCTAAAAAATAACATTAACTATGGCCTATCTGTTGAACAGATTTCAAGTTTCGAGGATAGTTCAGGCACTAGAGATGGAATAGGGGAAAGTAACGGGAATTTAGAAAAACAAGGTAATCTGAAAAATGTAACCTTGGGGATGGGGATTTTTTTTTTTTTAATTAGAGACAGGGTCTCGCTCTTGCTCAGGCTGGTTTCGAACTCCTGACCTCGAGCAATCCGCCCGCCTCAGCCTCCCAGAGTGCTAGGATTACAGGCGTGAGCCACCGTGCCCGGCCAACCTTGGGGATTTTAACTAATCCTGCAAAATGTGGCCTTTAGTAATGTGGGAGGTGGGTGTACAGGTACATCCTTGACACATGTTCCTGAAGCATCTGCACTTTGCTGGGCTCCAGGCAAGGTCTTAGGAACACTGCCGTGAACAAGAGAGAAACCTCTTTGGCCCTCACAGTGTTTTTATTTTATTGAGGGAGACAGGCAAGTACCAGACATTTCCAGTCCAGGGTGGTTAAGGTCAAGGGACTGTGGGTACTAACCCAGCACTTTAGGAGTTGGGAAAGACTTCCTGGGAGAAATGGCGTCTGCCATGTACTGTGTTCCTCCTCCCCTTAGTTTATATGCTGAAACCCTAATCCTCAATGTGATGTTATTTGGAGGTGGGGCATTTGGGAGGTAATTAGGTCATGAAGGTGAAGCCCTCCTTATAAGGGATTAGTGCCCTTATAAGAAGAGGCCAGAGAACTAGCTGTCTGTCTGCCATGTGAGGATACACTAGAAACCTGTAGTCTGCTACCTGGAAGAGACCCCTCACCAGAACCTAATCATTCTGGCACCTTGATCTCCAACTTCCAGCCTCTTCTCCAACTAGGGGAATTAAATTTCTGTTGTTTATAAGCCACCCAGTCTATGGTACTTTGTTATAGCAGCCCACATGGACTAAGACAGCATCTAAGCTTAAATCTAGAGTATGAGTAGGACTGGACCTGACTGATGAAATCAAATGACAGTTCCTCCACTTCAGTGCTTTCAAAATATGTTCCTGCTCAAGGTAAATGCAAAAGCTTTAGCTTGACACTCAAAGGGCCTCACATCTATCCCAAACTACTTATCTGCCTGGCCTCCTCTCTGTTCCTTTACTTCCCTCCTAGAATGCCTATGCTTACCCCCATCATATCCAAAGCCTTCCCGTTCTTCAAGAAGAGTACAGTCTCACCAACTCTGGAAAGTTCCCTTTACTGCTCCAGCACTCAGGGACACACACCTCCTCAGCAGAGTAGATGGCTTATGACCTGCACCATTCATTCAGCCATGATCACACACACAGGGCTCACGGATGTACACTGCCTCTTCCCAGAGAAGCAAGAGATTGAGCCAATGAAATTGCCGTATTCAACTATTTTTGGCCCCAAATGGTAATTTCATTATGGTTCAAGCTAATATTTGCCCATGGATTCCATAACTTTATCCAGTGCTGATTCTCCTTGAAACTCCAGACTAGTACCTTCAAATGCTTACGTGACATCTCCACATAGATGTCTCATAAACACAGAGAATAGCCTGCCATGTCCAAAACAGGAATTTTGATTTACCATTTCTCCAGATGTGCTGTATCTCTAGTCTCCCCCATCTCAACAAACACTATCATCATTCAATTAGTTGCTCAAACCAAAAACACAAGAGGCAACCTTAATCTTTCCTTTACTCTCTAAACCTAACACACCAGCACATCTATTTCTAGACATATCTCAAATCTCCCATCCTTTCATTTCTACTACTTCACTCTATTCCAAGCCACCACCATCACTCACCTGGACTAATGCATTGGCCTCCTGACCAGTCCCCAATTCCACCCCTTCACAACCACAGGTTATTTGCACCTATCAGCATAAAGGATCAGGACTTCCCAGTGCACATGGTATAAATTCCAACTCAGCACTCTGGCTTACTGGGTTTGGCCACTCTCTAGTCTACCTCTAGTCTACCTCTCCAACCTATCTCACACTATTCTCTATCTCACCTACAATCTACCAACCACACTAGCTACTCTTCTATTCCTCTAACTTGTCAAGCTCAGACATAGAAGACATTTTTCCACCTTGATGTATACATGGCTAGCTCCTTCTTGTTATTTAGATTTCAGGCAAAATTCTCCCCTTGGCACAGGCCTTACTTGACTAGCCACTCTTAAGTGGCCACTATCAGATGGCCCTGTTTTATTTATCTTTAGGGAGACAGGGTTTTGCTCTGTTGTCCAGGCTGGAGTGCAGTGGTGTGATCATAGCTCACGGTACCCTCAAACTCCTGGGCTCAAGCAACCCTCCTGTGTGCACCACCATGACTGGCTAAATTTTTTTACCCATTTTTTGTAGATATGGGGATCTTACTATGTTGCCCTGGCTGATCTCGAACTCTTGGCCTCCAGCAATTCTCTACCTGAATTACAGGCATGAGCCACCGCGCCAGGCCCTGATGGGCATTTACATTTCCTATATATTTAGGAAATACACTTATCATGATATTTTTATCTCATATATTTTTTTCCACTCTATACTCCCCGCTGGAACAGAATCTCCATGTGGGCTTGGGCTGTAACTGATTCACTTCCACCGAATTACAAGGCTTAGAACAATACCAGGGCTAAGAAGCGAAAAAGTAAAACTTGTTGACTGAATGAACTCTCGTTTCCTTCCACACTCCTCAGCCCTTCCTCCCGTTTCTGGACAGTATTCCTAAAATCTTTTTGTTTTTTAGGCCGCTTGATTTTCGTCTATCACTCCCAGTGAAATGTAAGTTCCAAGAGCGCAGGGATAGGGTTTGCCCACTGAGGGCTATATCCCCAACGACTAGCATGGCGCCTGACACAAAGTAGACGGCCGACAGATCTTCTATTAATGGAGTGCATGAATGAGAGAAGGGCTGCGTTTACATGGGGGTCGCTCACGCCGGAGTTTGCGGAGCGCACGCAAGATCAGAAGATGGATGCCTCCACTAAAGCAAGCTCGGCCTGGTGGGGATATTGGATCAGGCTTGGGGTGGGTGACGAAGGGCTGCACCTGGCAGGGGGACCCAAGATCACGCATGGTAGCTATACTCACGTGAAAGAGACTTTCGCGGCCCCAGAGCTTCTCGAATGGTGGCGCTCTCGTTACGTCATCCGCATGCGCCGCGGACAGAGATCCGGCCTGCGGGAACCTAGGCGACTCTGGCCTGCCCACTTCCTCTCTCCGCGGGTGCGGTCGCCGTGCCGGCCTCTAGCTTCTCGGGGAGGGGCTTATGCTCCAGGTGATTTCTCCCACAAATCTGTTTTGAATTAACGTTTGTGAAAATACATTCAGTTCCCTGTCGCTGTGGGTAAAGTTAATTATTACATCAGCGAGTTAAGGCCATAACACAAGTATTAATGTTGTACTCTGGCTGCATTAAGAAGGAAGCACCTCTCTACTTGGCACGATCAGGGAGATTGAAAGATGCCTAGGAGGTATCAACCAGGTGGGCTGTATTTGAGCTCCTGAGCTCGCCCACCCCACCCCACGTGAAGACCTGCAGGGTCTCAGGTGAAGGTCTCAGTGACAGGATGTTTCAGTGACAGGGTTTTGGGGTTGCTGCACAGAAGCTCTGAGCAGAGTCCCGGAGACGCAGGGTGGGGAGTAGCTGGCAAGGCCCGGGAGGTGGAGCCGGGACGCGCCCACCGATGACGTCACCCAGAGGCCCTCCCGTGAGCACCCGCGCCTCTCAGGAGCGTAGGTTTGGCTCATCATGGCGGCTTGCCAGGCTGAGGTTCCTACCTCCGTGAGTGCTGCTCTGCGTCCCTTGTCTCTTTTTTCTTGTCTGTCTTGGATTTTCTTTCTTCTCCTGCTACCTCCACCTTCTATCTCTGGGTTCTCTGACCTCGCTGGCCGCGCCCGGGCCGGGGATGAGGGCGGTGCAAGGAGATTTTCTATTTCTCTTATTGGTTCTGCGAATATTGTTATTCTTTCATTCACGCGGCGCCCATTGTGAGCCTTAAACACGTCTCCGTTCACTCTCTAGGATTTAAGCCTAGTGGAAAACCAGGAGCAGGTTAATGGGGGAGTTATGGGGCTGTGGGTTCCTGGAAGAGACCCCAGCTAAAGCAGCTGTAGGGGAAACGCCAACAGATAACCAGGGAAAGCTTCTGAGCTCCGGAATGCGTGTAGGAGTTAGCGAGATGCTGAAAGAGGCTTCAAGCGGAAGCAAACACATAATCAAAGGCAAGAGATAGAGCAGGTGTATGAAAAACTCAAGAAGTTCAATTGGGTGATGGTGAAGGGTTCAGAGCTGACAGTCTTATAAGTCTTGCTGAGCAACGACTTTAACCTGAGGATAACTGAGAGTTGGCAGGTTTTAAGCAGAAGAGTGATTGAATGAAATTTAGGTTTTAGTTTACTGAGTTAGCGGTGTGTAGAGTGGCCTGAAGGGTACCGTTAGAAGGCTGTGGTTGAAATGCAAAGAGAAGTTGGTGACCCCGACCATGGCAGCAATGTTGAGGTTCCAGAAGTGAAGACAATAAAAAGGTTATTGAGATGGAATCTGAAGGATTGGGTCCTATGTAGGGAAAGGAAGGGGTTAAGAAGGACATCCGGGTTTCAGGGTAGAAAAACTGTTTGGTAGACCATGCTATTTGCTAAGTTAGTGAATATAGCACTAGAACAGTGCTAGAAGAGGAGTGGGTTTTGAGAAAAGTTCATTGTTGGGCATGCGTGCTGCCTGTAGGTTGGCCATAGAGAATCAGGTGTGTAGGTGGATAGGACAAAAGCTCAGGAAAGTGATCTCAGCTAAAGTAGAGATATAGAAAAAAAATCATCATTTATTCATGGTTGTTAAAGTCATGCAGTGGTTGAGATCATTGAGGGGAAAGCATACAGTGTTCTTAAACTTCAGCCTGTATCAATATTAATCTGTGGAGCTTATTTCAAATACACCTACGTCCTCCCCCACCCTCATTCTGATTCAGTAGATGAGACCGTGTTTGCCTTTTTAACAAAATTTAGGTAATTTCACTTTGAGATAGTGGTATCACTTTGAGAAATAATGGTATTCAGTGTGCCAAGCAATACATAGGCCATCAGATGAAAAGGAACAAAAAAGACTGAGAGAGGAAGACAAAAAATATAGACCCTGGGCTTTGATTGTGTTAGTGGTGTGGCTTTGAATGATGACCTGGTCCATTGTGCATAACTGACCATGAATGAGAGTGTTTGGCTGAGGTGGGGTGAAAGTCAGTGGTAGGGCTGTCTACCGGATGCTGAAGTCATCTAGAACTTGAAGATTGTCCTTCAAGCTGTTTTTAGGCTGCAAAAGATTGACTGAATGTGGAAGGCTGATCAGAAAGGTAATAGAGGAGCCTTGGAAGACCAGGGATGGAGCTGTAATGGTTTATAAGTAGCATCAAGGATCAAGAAAGGTAAAGGGCTAAGTACTGTTGAACTCTTTATTTTAAAAATAAAGCTGCCTGACACTTGGAGTATCCAAGCTGGTCCCCTTCTCTAAAGTTATCTGTATATAATGGCAACTATGTGTCTAGAATCTGTGTGAAGTATATACAAAGATGGTCCCAGTCCTCCTCAGGAAGCCCACATTTTAGCTGAAAGGACAGAACAGGAAACAAACCCAGTGGGATTGTATCTTGCATGTGGTTAGCTTACGGGAACTTAAATGCATACACTTGAATAAAAAAAAAGTGATTATAAAAATTATATTCTGTCATTTTTATGTATTGTCCACTAATTAGGCACATTTACATATACATGGTACAATATTGTGCCCTCTCCTTTATGAGCATTTTGAAGAATTTTTCAATGGTATTTCTACCCATTTTTGTTTTTCAAATTGCTGACTTTAAAACCAGAGTCCATGTAAAATGGGATACCACCAAATGTGGTGATCATTGTTCTTAATAGAGCTATGTACAAGGTCCTGTGGGAGCTTTAAGGAAAGAGCAGCATTCTGTCTGGGATGGTCAGAGAAAGGTCTATACAGGAATGTATATTCCAGTTGAGCATTTTAAGGATTAGTACAGTTTGTTAGAGAAAGAGGCAAGACCAAAGCTGTATGGCCAGCCGTCTAAGGTAGCTGTATGGCTGGCCTAAGATTTATAAGGTTTCTTCAAGTTCTAAACTCCTTTACTTTTTAAAAATTTTATTTTTCTTGAGAGAGAGTGTCTTGTTCTGTTGCCCAGGCTGGAGTGCAGTGACACGATGATAGCTTACTGCAACCTTGAAATTCTGGGCTCAAATGATCCTCCTGCCACCACACGCAGCTACTTTAAAAAACATTTTTTTTTTTCTTAAAGCATGAAGAATTACAAAAAACCAAATTTTTTTTGGCCGGGCTTGGTGGCTCACGCCTATAATCCTAGCACTCTGGGAGGCTAAGGCCCGTGGATCGCTCAAAGTCAGGAGTTCAAAACCAGCCTGAGCAAGAGCAAGACCTGGTCTCTATTAAAAATAGAAAGAAATTAATTGGCCAACTAAAAATATACAAACAAATTAGCTGGGCACAGAGGCACATGCCTGTAGTCCCAGCTACTTGGTAGGCTGAGGCAGAAGGATTGTTTGAGCCCAGGAGTTTGAGGTTGCTGTGAGCTAGGCTGATGCCACGGCACTCTAGCCCAGGCAACAGAGTGAGACTCTGTCTCAAAATAAATAAATAAAAATAAATAATTTTTTTTTTTGTAGAGATGGGGTCTCACTGTGTTGCCCAAGCTGGTCTCGCCTCCTGGCCTAAAGTGATCCTCCCATCTCTGCCTCCCAGAGTGCTGGGATTATAGGCATGAGCCACTAAACCCAGCCTAATTTATTTGGATCTTCATTTTACATGCCCTCTGGATTCTTTTTTCCAGTCTTTTGTTCTTCTCAAAAGTTTCCTTGGTAGGCAAGATAGCCATGTTTTAACTAGATTCATTTTTCTCAGGAACAAACCTGGCTTAAGACTGCTGAGACCTTCATCCAAGAGACCCTGTGTCCAACTGACAAGGAGCCTAATGTTCAGTTGACTCAGTCGGTAATTGATTGTGTGAAGACTGTCTGGTCGTCCCAGGGAAGTAACCAGGGTTATACACTACCCCTCAGCTACAGGTAAGGAGAGGTGAGGTTGGGGGAGAGGTTGAATTTGGGATTCCAAAGGAAGAACCTGTAGTTAGAAAAGGGGAAGTGAGAAGAGTGAGTGGAGGACAAGGTGGCCTAAACATGTCCCCTTCTCATTTTTTGGTGTTTTTTTGTTTGTTTTTTGAGACACCATCTCACTGTGTTTAACAGGCTGGAGTGCAGTGGCATCATCATAGCTCACTGCAGCTTTGAACTTCTGGGCTCAAGTGAATCCTCTGCCTCAGCCTCCTGAGTAGCTGGAACTATAGTCACACACCACACCCAGCTCAACACATCCCTTTCTGCAAAACTTTCCTATTCTCCATCAAGCTGTCCTTTTCCTAAAGTTCTCTAAATTGGGTTAAGTAAAGTTTAGAGGAAAGGGAAAGATAGAAAATTTGGAAAAGATCTTAAAGTGAGGAGAGAGGCTGGTATCATCTTTGTTTTGTGCGTTAGGAAACTAAGATACCAAGACATGTACGAATTCATGAAGTATAGACGGTTGTGTTTTTCATTTTTTTTTTTGAGACAGAGTCTCACTTTGTTGCCCAGGCTAGAGTGAGTGCCGTGGCATCAGCCTAGCTCACAGCAACCTCAATCTCCTGGGCTCAAGCAATCTTCCTGCCTCAGCCTCCCGAGTAGCTGGGACTACAGGCATGCGCCACTATTTTTTCTCTATATATTAGTTGGCCAATTAATTTCTTTCTATTTATAGTAGAGATGGGTTCTCGCTCTTGCTCAGGCTGCTTTCGAACTCCTGACCTTGAGCAATCCGCCTGCTTCAGCCTCCCAGAGTGCTAGGATTACAGGCGTGAGCCACTGCGCCTGGCTTGGCTTATGAACATATTCAAGGCTCTGAAAAGTCCTGCAAAAAGAAATCTGTTTATCTCCTCATAGAAATAGCCATTCTCTTGAATGTAGGGTATATTATTCCCATGAATATTTTTTTTTTTTTTTTTTTTGAGACAGAGTCTCACTTTATTGCCCAGGCTAGAGTGAGTGCCGTGGCGTCAGCCTAGCTCACAGCAACCTCAAACTCCTGGGCTCAAGCAATCCTGCTGCCTCAGCCTCCCAAGTAGCTGGGACTACAGGCATGCGCCACCATGCCCGGCGAATTTTTTCTATATATATTAGTTGGCCAATTAATTTCTTTCTATTTATAGTAGAGATGGGGTCTCGCTCTTGCTCAGGCTGGTCTCGAACTCCTGAGCTCAAACGATCCGCCCACCTCGGCCTCCCAGAGAGCTAGGATTACAGGCTTGAGCCACCGCGCCCGGCCCCATGAATATTTTTATATTTTTACTACATATGCATCTATCACTAAGCAGTGTACAGTAGTGATTTGCATACCTTTTAGTCTTTATATAAATTGTACTATACCTTATATACTCTCTGTAATTTGCTTTTTGTGGGTAACATTATGCTTCTGACATTTATTCATATTGATGCATATAGCTCTAGCTCACTTAATGGCTCTATGGTATTCTATTTTGTGAATATACATATCACTGTCTACTCTTTTAAAAACAAAAAGGGTAGAAAGCTGTTTAGCACAGGGTATTTTTTCTCTAGCACTCCTTTAGCCTGTTTATAACAGTTTGGAAACACTTCACACAGCCTGGTTATCTGTGTCAGTAAAGGCAAAGGATCCCTGGTGAGAAGACAGCTCAATTATCCAAAACATCATTCCATAATTCTGTGTAAGTTTTTCATCCATGGATTTTGTTATAAACCAAGAGTACTTGAAATGCTAGTCTGCCAGAATGTAAATCAACATACTGCTTCCTTCATTGAGAAAGTTTTGCCTGTGAAAAATAATTAGCTGAACTAAATAGTGTACTAGTGACATTGTGTATAGCTATGTATTTACTGCTTAACTTTTAAAAACCTTAACATTTTGCTATATTTGCTTCAATTCTTTTTTATAAGAAGTAAAATGTTAGAGATTTAGTGAAGTCCCCTAACTATTCTAATCCAATTCTCACCTCCTCTTTCTCTGAAAGTAACCAGTGTTCTGAAGGAGGAAGTGCGAGTTCATAGGGAACGCACACCATCAACCTCATTAGCTGTTTCCACATTGCTTTCCAGTGGGTGTGTACCAAGTTACACACATGCTAGTGTACATCTATATCTTGAGCCTCTCTAAATTTTTTTTTTTGTGGGGGGACAGAGTCTCACTCTCTTGCCTGGACTATAGTGCCATGGTGTCAGCCTAGCTCACAGCAACTTCAAACTCCTGGGTTGAAACGATCCTCTTGCCTCAGGTTCCCAGCTAGCTGGGACTACAGGCATGTGCCACCATGCCTGGCTAATTTTTTATATTTTTAGTTATTTGGCTAATTTCTTTCTATTTATAATAGAGATGGGGTCTCGTTCTTGCTCAGGCTGGTCTTGAACTCCTGAGCTCAAGCAATCCTCCTGCCTTGGCTTCCCAGAATGGTAGGATTACAGGCGTGAGCCACCGCACCTGGCCAGAGCCTCTCTAAAAAATTTTACCTTGGTTAAAAATTTTTACTTATTTATTTTTGCCTATTTGGGAGGCATTAAATGATATTTTGTTATTTTAATTTCAAAGTAATTTCTAAGGGTACTCATACCTGGGTTTTCTTTCTTTTTCAATTTTTTGTAGAGGTAGGGTCTTGCTATGTTGCCCAGAGCTGGTTTTGAACTCCTGACCTCAAGATATCCTCCCATCTCAGCCTCCCAAAGTGCTGAGATTACAGGCATGAGCCACTGCGCCTGGCCTAAATGTAATTTTCTTTGTTTTTCCATTTTCTTTTTCTTTTTTTTTTGAGACAGAGTCTCACTCTGCTGCCTGGGCTAGAGTTGCCATGGCATCAGCCTAGCTCACAGCAACCTCAAACTCCTGGGCTCAAGCAATCGTCCTGCCTCAGTCTCCCAAGTAGCAGGGACTACAGGCATGCACCACCATGCCCAGCTAATTTTTTTTTCATATATATTTTTAGTTGGCCAATTAATTTCTTTCTATTTTTAGTTGAGATGGGGTCTTGCTCTTGCTCAGCCTGGTTTTGAACTCCTGGCCTTGAGCAATCCGCCCACCTCGGCCTCCCAGAGAGCTAGGATTACAGGCATGAGCCACTGCACCTGGCCTGTTTTGTCGTTTTCTGTGTGCCAGGCACTGTGCTCAGTCTTGGAAGTTAGAGACCAATGACAAATGTAAAGGACCGAGGTTGTCATCTTTAGTGTCCTGACCCAGAACTTGAAGAATGTGGGAAAAGTGACCCTTAACCTTACTATTTTCTGTCCTGAAGATATCTAAGATAAAGAGACAGTTCTCTCTAGTTATTTTTTTTCGTGGGCCTTCACAGAAGTACAAAAACACAAAGAACGTGGACTTTTGAATAAGACACACCTGGCTGTGCTACCTATGCCTCTGTGTGAGCCTCCCTAAGTTTTCTCATTGGTGGCATTTACAGCTTTTGTTTTTGGTTTTTTGGCACTTCAGAGAGGAATACAGGTGGGTTTTTTAGTGAAAACTAAACACAATATTAAGCGTGACTGTATCCAATATAGTACAATGTGCATAGCAGAGACTTAACATGTGTTAGTTTCTGTCTGTGCCTTTTGTCTTCTCCAAAGCCATATAGAGGAGTATAAGAGCATATGCAGAAGGGAGCGTGGCCATGTACACCAGCATTCCTGTCTTTAGTATTTGCTTATGGATTATATCCATTACTACAATGAGGAGGATTAATTGTGATGTT
This sequence comes from Mirza zaza, assembly GCA_008750895.1. Classification (NCBI taxonomy): domain Eukaryota; kingdom Metazoa; phylum Chordata; class Mammalia; order Primates; family Cheirogaleidae; genus Mirza; species Mirza zaza. Next base: position 49,510 of record VSMD01068938.1, read on the forward strand.
TGTTTTGACCCTTATCCTATTTCTTTTCCACTTAAAAAAGTCCTGGGAGGCTGGGCGTGGTGGTATGCACCTGTAGTCCCACTTGCTTAGGAGACTGAGGCAGGGGGACCACTGGAGGCCAGGAGTTTGAGGCTGTAGTATGCCATGATCATGCCTGTGAATAGTCACTACTCTTCAGACTTGACAACATAGTGAGACCCTGTCTCTTAAAAAAAAAATGGGAATGTAAGCAAGTGAGAATAATGATATTATCAAAATGTGAATTTATCAAAACTTTTATAAATTTAACTATTATTTGTGACACACCCAACACCCACCATCTCAGCCTCAGCTTCCCAACCAGTCTCTAGTGTCTCTGTTACTGTGATACTCTAGGGTAGAAATGAAACTTGCCTGGGGACATTGTGGTTGAGCCATCATGCAGATGCCTAAGTGGCCCCATTGGAGTTCTCTATGGATCTACGAGCTGAGATGTCTTCAAGGGAGCTGTCTATAAAGTGTTCTCCCCACAAACTCATTTCCTCAGGTCTCTCTTGCATTCCTACTTCATTTCTCTGGGTCCTCTCCCTGGCACCATCTTGTTCAAGATATTACTCAGCACAGTCTTTCTTCCTGCTCTCCCTAGGTACTGCCCAGCCTTGGGACCCAGCAACATCCTCATTTTTTAGGCCTTTAGCCCCAGCGTTTTCCCTTTCAATCAACCATACATACTCATCTCTTAGTCCTTATTCCCCTTCAATTTTTCCTTGGGCTCTTGGGGATTTGTCAGGGTTGAGGGTAACCTCCTAGGCTTGGACCTGACTTTGTAGGACCTCTGTTCTCTTCACTCTACAGCTTTGTCTCAGTACAGGACCTCAGGACCCACCAGCAGCTGCCGTGCTGCAGCCACCTGTCCTGGAGCAGTAGTGCCTATCAGGCTTGGGCCCAGGAGGCTGGACCAAATGTGACCCCTCTGGCCCGGGAACGACTTTTACTTTTAGGGACACTAACAGACCTGTCAGGGGATGGGGAACAAGAGCGCAGGGATGGAAGCCTCTATGTGAGAGACAACACTGGAAACCTGTGCTGTGAGGTAAGTGGAAGTCAAAGGTCAGGTGTCTTAGATTCTAACAAGAATGGTGTCTAGGAAGTAAGACAATTAAGTCTCTGAGGGAACAAAGGAGTATGGGAGTCGATTGGATGCTAGGGTCCCAGTTAACCCTTGCTCTTGGTCTTTTCTAGCTCATAGATCTGGACCTTTCTTGGTTGGGCCATCTCTTTCTGTTTCCCAATTGGAGTTACCTCCCTCCTGCCAGGGGGAATTTCTCAGGGGAAGGGCACTTGGAGCTCTGGGATGCCCCGGTGCCAGTGTTGCCTTTGACCATCAGTCCTGGGCCTCCCACGCCTATCCCCGTCCTCTACACAGAGAGCGCCTCCCACATACTCAGACTCAGGTAATTTGTCCCCCACTGCGGGTGGAGGAAGCCCTGTGAAACCTGGAGGATGATGGTGGGTCAGCAGTGGGAGGGAAAGAAGGGTATTTATTGATAGTAATATAGATGGAATGTTCCAAATCAAGCGAATGATGGGGCTTTGAATATTAAGAATGTTAAGAGGAAGTTTCTTCAAGGGAAATGTGCCTTGTCTAGGGCAAGAAGGATTTGGAGGTTTTCAGAATAATAGCTTTGTGGCATGGATATTTTATATCACTACCACATTTTCTTTACTGTGGATGGGAAAACATTTGTGGGGAAAAAGAAGAGAAATAAAACTGACTTTTTCCTCTCCCCTTTCTTCTTTCTTAGAATCAAGCCCAGAGGTGTGCACCGAAACCTGGCTGGGAAGCTGGTTCGATTGAGTGCTCTGGTGAAAAGTCAACGCAAATCTTACTTTGTTCTATCTCTTGGTGAATCATCTTCAGAGGTCAGCGAGACTGCCAGCCATGTGTCCATTGTTGTGCAGGTGAGAAGTAGGGTCAATTCAGGGGCATGGAGGTGTGGAAGGGATGTTAGAGCTTTTAACAGGAAAGATAACATTGTAGACTAACTCGTAGGAAAGGAGAGCAGCTGGGAGAGTTGTTTTCTGTGTTTGTGCTGTTGAGGGAAGATCAGGTAATGTCTGTGCATGCAGGTAGGGAATAGACTTTCCTGCTGTGCAACTCATCCGAGTATACAGCTTTTGTATTGCGTATGACCTTTTAAAAACCTTCCAGAATCATTTGTACCCTGCGTTAGGAGGATGACCAAGTAAATATTCACCTTGACACCATTAAGACATTGAGTAAATGCATTTTTTTAAAAACTTGCTGTTTATTGTTGACTCTTTTTGCATCAACTGGTACAATTTAAAAATCTTTATATATATATATTTTTTGAGACAGAGTCTCACTTTTTGTTGCCCAGGCTAGAGTGAGTGCCATGGTGTCAGCCTAGCTCACAGCAACCTCAAACTCTTGGGCTCAAGCAATCCTGAGCCTCCCAAGTAGCTGGGACTACAGGCATGCGCCACCATGCCCAGCTAATATTTTCTATATATATTAGTTAGCCAATTAATTTCTTTCTATTTATAGTAGAGGTAGGGTCTCCCTCTTGCTCAGGCTGGTTTCAAACTCCTGACCTCGAGCAATCCGCCCACCTCAGCCTCCCAGAGTGCTAGGATTACAGGCATGAGCCACCATGCCCGGCCCATTAATTTTTATTCTAGCCATTGTTTTATGACTTATATAATTATCTGAATACTGTTTCAAAAGCATTCAAAACAATTAAAGAAGGAAAAGGCTTTCTAACATGCATTTCAAAAAAGGAAACTATGCAATTTATTACCACCGTAAGAAATCATGTGTGTGTGTGTGTGTGTGTGTGTGTGTGTGTATGTGTGAGATAAGCTTGAGTAACTAATTAGAATGTAAAGTAACTAAAAATGCTTAGTTTTACCTGAAGATTCAGCAAGTGAAAAAAAAAACTTAGATGTTGCCAAATTTCTGATCTTGATTTTTCCTCCTGGGTTAAAGAAGATCTTATTCATTTTCTTTACATCATACAGTTTTAAATCTAGAGACCATGAGAAAATTCTGTGATGGGTGGGATTGGCTCATTTGTGTGTTTTATGTGAAGGGAGAAATCTCTAAAATGTGCTTGAATTTTGTGGGGTAACTAAAGTAGAGTAAATTGTTTAGGTAGTTTGTAATTTTATTGTAGATCCTATATGGTATTGATTTATGAGACAAGCAGAGAATAATACAAAATAGTATGTAAGTTGCAAGATGTGTGGTATTGTTTGTAACTGCTATAGCAGTTCGGTTAGAGTTTATCACATGGCAGGAAGCTTTGTGAGAGACTTTACACTTGACCTGGGTCTTAAAGGATTGATAGGATATGAATTGCTAGAGTAGGGAGAGAATGTTCTGGACTGGAGAATAACCTTTACCTATATTTAGTCTTTACTGAACTTGGGCTATATGCTAGGCACCTTGGTAACTTACAGGCACAAAATCAAACAGGATAATGGCTTTTGTCCTCTGGAAGCTCTCAACCAGATGAGTGAGTCAGTGATTACTGTGCAGGATCCCAAAGGCTGTGGACATGCACATGCATGAGTTGTAATGAGGGTGCAGAGGTGGGCTTTGGAGTAAGCCCCAGAGGTCAGAAGAGAATTGATCTTGGTATGTTGGTGAGCTACTAGAGAGACAAGTTGGAGACACATGGACACTCTAGATGACCCAGTGAATCTCTTCTATAGTAGAGGATAGTGGAGTATAGTAGAGGAGCTGAGGTCATCTCTTGGAAATGAAAGACTAGACTCTGAAAAGAGGAGGAAAGGTTAACTTTACTGCTATGCTAGGTAGCCAGGGAAAAGAGATTGCTAAGCAGTGATGAGGGCCCAACTGGAGAGGGTCAGCATCAATGTTTGGCACTGGGGTGTCTTGGATCTATCTTCCTCAGGTCGGGTTTTGCCTTAGAAAAGGAGTTGAGGAAGCAGAGAGCTGAGGCGATATGGTATTGTTAGGCTCCAGGGTGAAGGGTAAAAAGACCAGGCACTCGGATCCTGCCTGGCATTCAGACGGGGAAGGGGAAGGACCTCAACGTCTGAGTGAAGGAGAAGGGGCTGAGGTATCATAGGTCCTAGTGAGAGGGTAGAGGACATGTTTAATGAACATGGGGGGAAGCACCAGGATTCCTTCATTTGTTCAAACCATTATTAACAATGTATTTGGTGCCAAGCAGTAAGTTTTTTTGTTTTGTTTTGTTTGTTTGTTTTGAGACAGAGTCTCACTCTGTTGTCTAGGCTAGAGTGCCGTGGTGTCAGCCTAGCTCACAGCAACCTCAAACTCCTGGACTCAAGTGATCCTACCGCCTCAGCCTCCCGAGTAGCCAGGACTACAGGCAGGCACCACCATGCCCAGCTAATTTATATATATATATATATATATATATATATATGTATGTATATGTATATATATATTTTTTTTAGTTGGCCAATTAATTTCTTTCTATTTTTAGTAGAGATGAGGTCTTGCTCTTGCTCAGGCTGGTCTCTAACTCCTGAGCTCAAGCAATCCTCTCACTTTGGCCTCCCAGAGTGCTAGGATTACAGGCATGAGCCACCACGCCTGGCCCAAGCAGTAAGTTTAAGTAAGGTCTTAGCAATATCTTATGATGAGTTGTGATGTCCAAAGTTTAGTTGGTAGGACTCAGCTGGTTTTTGAGCAGAAATGGAGTTATGTAAAGCTGAGCTCAGATGACCATGAAGTTCAAGTGTCTTGAGTCATCAGTGTGTTTTGAAGCCCCTGAGAAAGGCACAAGTGCTCTGTTATGGAGGAGCATGCCCTAGAAGATTGTTATATTTATGAACAATCTCACCCATAAAACTTTCTTCTTCCTTGTGCTTAAATTTTTTTCAACAACTGCCCTATCATTTTCCTTCTCTAGTCTGTAATATACCCTGCATGGCATTTTTGGGCTTTTTTCCTCATCTTGGCTCTCTTGTCTTACCTCCTGCAACTCCCAACAACATCTCTCTTCTTCATCCTGACCACTGTTTCAGTGTCCCCAAATCATGCTTTGCTCATTCTGAATTCTGAGCATTTCTGTGTTGCCTCCTCCTTAATTCTCCCTTCTCTCTCCTCTCCACTTAGACAAGCCAGATATATCCTTCAGTACTCTGTTCTAGTTCCACTTCTTTTACTAGGTGTTCCTGATCATTCCAGCCCATTCTGACTTTCTCTTTCTGAATGTATATTGGTTTCTATACTTGATTATATATGGCTCTATATTATTGCTTAGGTTTGTGTCTGTGTTCGCCAGTGGTGTGAAATATGCTGGAGAAGAGAGAAGAGTTTAATGTTTTCTTAACATCTGTCCCAACACTGGATCCATATGTACCCGATATGTATCAATTACACAAATGAATGTTGTTTGTATGTTATAGGGTGGGATAGGGGATTTTTTTTTTTTTTTGAGACAGAGTCTCGCTTTGTTGCCCAGGCTAGAGTGAGTGCCGTGGCGTCAGCCTAGCTCACAGCAACTTCAAACTCCTGGGCTCAGGCAATCCTACTGCCTCAGCCTCCTCAGTAGCTGGGACTACAGGCATGCGCCACCATGCTTGGCTAATTTTTTCTCTCTATATATTAGTGGGCCGATTAATTTCTTTCTATTTATAGTAGAGACGGGGTCTCGCTCTTGCGCAGGCTGGTTTCAAACTCCTGACCTTGAGCAATCCGCCCGCCTCTGCCTCCCAGAGTGCTAGGATTACAGATGTGAGCCACCGTGCCTTTCCAGGGATAGGGGATTCTTATGCTGAATAGGGCATACTTTTCTCAATGGACCATTTATGTATTGTATTTTTTTAGGAAGTTTTAGGGATGGTTTGTATCTTAGGAAAAGGATTAGTAAATATTTGGCATCTCCTATGAGAGGTGAGAAAGTTCTGTGGCTTAAGATTTAATTGGCAAACATAGGGAAGATGAAGAGGTGAAGGAAGACTCACAGGAAGCAGGTCTTTGAGGTCAAATCATGATGGAAAGGGACTCTAGCAGAGGGCAGCATTGTCCTCATGTCTCATGTGCCTTGTTGCCTGTTTCTGCATAAGCCAGATCCCTGCTCAGCTGGTGTGGCACCGAGCCCTTTGGCCTGGCAAGGACTATGTGCTGACAGAACTGCGAGTATCCAGGGTCCGTGGTCACCGTTACCGTGTTTGGACGACCAGTCCCTCCTCCCGTGTGTTGCCTCTAAAACCAGAATGTGTAGAGGAGCTGGAAATGGACCTGGAAGGACCCCTCTTGGAGGTTTACCCCAAGCCACTCCCCACTCCCAGCAACTCCCAGGACAGGACGGGGCAAAGAGGTCTTGTCCGGGACTCCACACTTTTATCATATTCGGTAAGGGCAGGGAGAAATCCTAGAGCTCAAGGGGCAGGAAATGTGGGTGTCCAGAGAGGAAGGAAATAGTGGTCAACTGCACCTCTGGCCTTTTTGCAGGGAACAGTCACTGGTGTGTTGAATGACGCTGCTGGCCTCTACGAGCTGGACGGGAAGCTGGGGCTCTGCCTCGCCTACCAGCAGTTCCGTGGCCTCAGGAGGGTGATGCGACCAGGGGTCTGTCTGGAGGTACATGAGAGATCAGGGCTGCTACCCCTCTCAGCAGTTTCTCTTATCCTTATGGGCTTATCTCTTTCTGTGGCAGGGTGGGAACTTCTACAGGAAAAATAAACAAATAAAAGTGTGCTGTGGCGGGGGTGCGGAGGTAGTGCTTTTGTAAAGAATGATTTGGACAAAAAGCTCAGATTGAAAAGGAGTAGTCTTGAGCACTGTGAGGAGGGGTTGAGGCCAGAGCATCTCCTTCACAGAAGCCTTCCAGCTGGAGAGGAGGTGGCGGAAGCATAGGTATGGGGCCCAGCTGATCTCAGGCAGCCTGGTGAGAAGCCTGAGCCTTGCCTGTCCAGCCAAGAGCCACCTGGCCCACAGCAGACTGAGTGGAGTTCATAGGAGTTGAAGGCTGACTGCGGCGGAGTGGTTTGTGTTAGAAGGCGAGGCCAGCCAGTGTAGGCGAGATTGTGTTTCTTCCTCTTGGAACCAAGGCAGCAAGTTGACTTTTCTTGCTTTCTCCCAGCTCCAGGATGTTCACCTCCTCCAGTCAGTGGGTGGAGGGACAAGAAGGCCAGTGCTAGCCCCCTGCCTCCGTGGTGCTGTTCTTTTTCGGGGCTTCTCTCGTCAGAAGCCTGGAACACTGTCATCGCACCAAGCCTTTGGGGCCTCCCTGTATGAGCAGCTGGTCTGGGAACGTCAGTTAGGACTTCCCGTCTACCTGTGGGCTGCCAAGGCCCTGGAGGAGCTGGCTTTCAAGTGAGGAGGACAAGGGTCTGGGGTGGGGAGGCAGTGGGAGTAGGTCACTTCTGCAAGGGAAGCAGGATCCTTGAAAAGATAGCGTCTTGAAGGAGTGACCATGCTTTTTTTCCTGGCCAAGGCTGTGTCCCCACGTGCTAAGATACCAGCAGTTCCTGCAGCCTTCCTTTCCTGGGAACCCCGGCCCGGGGCTGCAACTCTTGGCTCCTACCCTGGATCTTCTAGCTCCGCCAGGCAGCCCCATTCGGAAAGCACATGTTGAGATCCTTCAAGAGCTGCATCACTGTCCCCTCCAGAAAGTATGAGGCTGTGGGAGAAAGATGGGTGGCGGAGCTAATAATGCGCTGGAGGACTGCCGGGGCACATGGGACACACGGTTTGATTTCTCTTCCCTCCTAACAGTATGCTCAGCTACAGACTCCCTACTCTTTCCCCGCTCTGGCTACCTTTAAAGACGAAGTGCAGCGCAGGGCCTGGGCCTCCTTTGACCCTAAGACCCTTCTGCCCCTCCCAGAGGCATCTCACCTGCCCAGCTGCCAACTCAATCACCGCCTGGCCTGGTCCTGGGTCTGTCTGCAGCCCTCTGCCTTCCAACCAGCCCAGGTAAGGGGAGGGGGCGGGGGGCACCAGCAGGGCTCAGAGGACATCCTCGTTTTGCCACTGGTCCAAGTCACTGTCATTTTTTTTTGTCATTTTGACTACACTAGCCTTGTAAGGAGACTGTACCCTCTGTTCTTGGCCCCCTCCAATTCATTCTCCCTGCACCATCTAGAAAGAGAGGGTAAAACCTGTAACTTGAATTATAGAACTCTCTTGTTTAAGTCCTTTTTGAGGTTGTCCCAGGACATATAAAATAAAACCAAACTTCTCATTATGTCCTGTGAGGTCCTACATGGTCTCTTACCTCTAACCTCAATTTATGCCCTTTCTCTCCTGCTTCAGGTACAGATGCATGTGTGTTTTTTCATGTATGTCTTCCCCATTTGAGTATAAGTCCTTTGAGGTCAAAGACCATGTCTTTTTTGTTCACTTTGTAGCTCTACTGTTTAACACAGTGCCTGGCACATGGTAGATGCTCTGTATTTGTTTAATAAATATTTGATACGTTGGCCTTCATCTTCCTGCAGGTTTTACTTGGGGTTCTGGTGGCTTCATCTCATAAAGGTTGTCTGCAACTGAGGGACCAAAGTGGTTCCCTGCACTGCCTGCTGCTGGCCAAGCACTCACAACCCCTTACTGACCCACGGCTCTTAGGTTTGGAGTTCAGATGTAGAAAGATGGTGGTGGGGTAGTGGTTCTCAGAATTGGGGGAGCCTGGGAGGAAGAATCTGATGGGATTTATCAGAGATTCTGAAGTGATACATGTTGATCTACAACTTTTGAGAGACATCTGGGAGAGCCATATAGCAGGCAAAGAAGCAGGGGGACTCCTAGATCAATTCCCAGCATGCATATCTTCCACCATAGCTCTTAGCATGCACACCAGGGTTACAACTCCTGTTTCCTACATTTTTAGTTAGAAGAATAATGGTCTTATTTGGGCTTATTGAGTTTTATAGACAGGGAGATGCTGGGGAGGAAAGTTTCTTAGATTTAGGAAGGGGCATTTTAGGGATTTGTGAGAAAGTATAATCAAGGCCTTTCAGCCTAGGAGGCCAGGGTGGGGTTGGACATGTGGATGGAATGGATTCACCTTGGAGGTGTCACCCCTCTAAAGTGGAGTCAGATGTGGGCAGCAGTTAGGGGAGAAGCTCTGGTCTGGGTTGGGCAGTGAGACCTGCAGGGTGGTCTGCCTCATTGACTTCCCACAGTTGTCTTTTCTTGCCAAAATAGAAAACTATGTTGTTCTAGGCTGTCTGGTGCGGGCAGAGAAGTTTCAGCTAGTTGCAGAGAGGAGTGTCAGAAGCAGCTTCCCTTCCTGGAACGAGCTGAGCACACCAGGCTTTATCCAGAAGCAGCAGACCAGGTCAGCTCCTTGGGGTATACTCCTGAGTCTGAGGGGGAGGAAGGGCCTGGTGCAGGTGGTGAGATGCTGGGCCTAGAACACCCAATACCTGCATCACTAAGCAATCTATTCCTTGTCTCTCCCAACAGGATCTATGTCCAGATCTTTCTGGCTGATGCCCTGATCCTGCCTGTGCCCAAATTCTGCCTTCATTCAGCCGCCTGCGCAACACCACAGACAGATTCCACTTGCCCAGACGGACCCCACATAGAACAGAGTCGGCTGTTCTTGCTGTCCCACAAGGAGGCCCTCATGAAGCGGAATTTTTGTGTCCCAGAAGGGGCCAATCAAGAGGTGCCCAAGCCCACCCTCTGTTTCTATGTGTCAGGGAGCTGGCTTGGGGGCACACAGAAGAAGGAGGGGACTGGATGGGGCCCACCTGAGCCTCAGGGAAATGAGGACAAGGATCAGAAGGTAAACTGGGACTCCAGGGACCTAGGACCTGACGTCTTGTGCCCCGAGTCCCTGGCTGGGACCCCAGCACTCTGCTCTTCTGCACAGGTTCTCCTCATCTTCCTTGGCTCTTCAGTCCGTTGGTTTGAGTTCTTGCACCCAGGGCAAGTGTACAGACTCCTGGCTCCTGGCCCCCCTGTGAGTGTGCTACTTCATCATACCCCTCCCCTGGAGGCTTTACAGGTTGGGATCTGGAGGGGTACACCAGTGCCGGGTCAATCTCTAGGTCTCCTGGAAGAAGGCTGGGTTTAGATAAACTAGAAGGCCTGTCTGTGTTGAGATCAATTCCTTCTCCAGGTTCCAGAAACAAAATTGGGTCAGAGTATTTTATGAACCTCTTGCTGGACTAGGATACACTCAGAAGCAGTCATCTTCCCATTTCCCGGCAGACATCAGTGTTGTTCGAGAAGGATGATTCATCTTGCACATCTCAGCGTCCTCTGGAGTTGGCTGGCTGTGTGTCCTGCCTCACTGTCCAGGATAAGTGGACCCTGGAGCTTGAGAGTTCCCAGGACATCCCAGATGTGCTGGCTACAAACAAGGCACTGCCTGAATCCTCACTGGCGGACCTGCTCAGCGGCAAGTAAATGTCCACCAGAGCCCTCTGGTTAATGTGGCCGCTCTCTCTCCAGCTGAGCGAGCTGGGTTTGGGGAACAGTCTGCTGTTTTCTGCTTCAGCGTGTTTCTTTTTCTTTTTCTTTTTCTTTTTTATCATTTTATTTTTTTTTATTTATGTTTTTAGAGAGATAAAGTCTTGCTTTGTTGCTCAGGCTGGAGTGCTGTGGCCATTCACAGGCGCATTCATAGTGCATTGCGGCCCCGAACTCCTGGGCTCAAGGGATCCTCCTGCCTCAGCCTTCCTAGTAGTTGGGACTACAGGCAGCATGTGATTGATCTTTAATATGAGTTAGCTGGGGGAGGAATGTTAGTGTAAAAGGGAAGTTGTGTTTCATACCTGATTTTTCCCCCAGCATGTAACTGTTTTGAAATGATCACAAGCAGGCTCTTTCACAATTAAGGAAAAGCCTTAGCAACAAAAGGAAATAAAAGAAACATAAGAAAATAAAAGGAAAAAAGCTGAAAATCTCAAGAAGGGCTTTCTTTTAGTGCAAGAAGTGGCTGGCCTTGGGAACAACTATACTTTGCTCATGTAAGCTTTTTTGGGTAGCTGCATGTATAAATGAAGAAGCTGCAGAGATATTTCCCCCTATGTTAAACAAAATGGATTTTATGTGTAATTTTTATGAAATTGGTGTCTCTTAGAAGTGAATGTTTTCAAGGACCTACATTTTGAAGAAGGGGGCATGAGCCCCAAGATATAAGCCTGCAAATGATGGACTGACTGAGATTCTAGCTGTAAATGCAAGTGGAGATTTACCTCTGCTAGGAAGGCCTTTGGTTACAAAGTTGTATAGGTTTTGAATGATCTGCCACAACTCTATTTTTCCCATAAACCCTGTTATTTTTTGATGTGGCAGATCTCAAAGTTTTCTAGGGCTTTATATATGAAGTTCTAGCAGATATTTAGCTCCTTTTTCTGTACTTTGATATGTTCTCTCCATACTGTGCTTTCTTGTGCCTCCATTCTCAGTGTATTTTTCTGACCTTCCAGCGTCACCAATTCCTTGGTGTCTTTCTCGGCTGAAATTTTGTCACGGATGACGTGTGAACCCCTTCTCCAGATGAAACCTGGTAATGACCCTTCCTTTGGGACGGGAAAGGTGTGAAATAGAGTGATGGGAACTTGTGGTCCTGACAGATCCCACTAACTCCCACCCCTTCCTTCTGTAGGAAACACTGAGGCCATGAGAGGGTGTGTGAAGCTAACCGTAGCCCTACAGACTGCTGACTGTGACTTCCCCCCTCACCTGGACATATATATTGAAGAACCATACTTGCCTCCCTTACTAGGACTCCTTCCTGGAGCCCGGGTCCACTTTGTCCAGCTGGAGAAAAGGGTTTCCAGGTGCAGATCTGTGTTGAGTGGCCTGACCTCCTCTCCCTAAGGATGTAGTTCTCTTTTATGCTCACCCCACTTAACCTTGCTGCAAGAACACCTTCCTTTTGATGTAATTTTCCACATGTCAGTCTGCCATTTGTGCCCACTACCCTGATGAGGTGCTGCAGACCAGTCCTTCTCTTATTCTTCCTCCAGCTTTGGTAGGGCCAGGGCCAGGGTATGTCCCTCAGGATGGTGACCAACCTGCGGTTCATGATCTCTGAGTCCCACCTCCTACCCCAACTTGACTTCTTTCTCCTCATCACTATTCCTCTTCTGCTTGCAGATCCCACAATGTTTACTGTTGCTTCCGGTCATCCACTTATGTGCAGATCCTGAGTTTTCCCCCAGAGACCACAGTCAGGTCAGTGCCTTGGGTCCTGACCCCTAAATCTCATGGCCTCCCTGGCTCTGAAACTTTTGCCATCAGTATAGTCTTCTTCAATCCCAGCAGAATCTGTTGAGTCAGAAGATTTCCTCTACCCCAAATTAAAAATGCATATCTACCCTTTTACCCAGAATGATTTAGTGTTCTAAGCTTTTGAAGGCTTTTCAATATAACATGCAAATATTTCTTGGCTAGCATCATGGCATTCAAGTCTAAAAAGTAATTGATGACTATCAGAGATCAGGAATCAAAATGGAGGTGCCCTGGGGCTTTCAGGAGAGTAAGAAAGCCACTGCTGTACCCATCTTATGCCTGCTAAGTCTTTCCAGACCCTCCCTGCTTTCAGAACCCCTTGGCCTGTTTCTTAACCCCTGTCTCTCTGTCTCTCTTTAGTGTTCCCCTGCCCCATATCTACCTGGCTGAACTTCTGCAGGGTGGCCGGGCCCCATTCCGGGCCACTGCATCTTGCCATATCGTTTCTGTGTTTAGCCTTCAGCTCAGCTGGGTGTGTGCTCATTGTACCAGCGTCTGCCCCCAGGTATGGGAGGAGAGAGGCTGAGCTGGGTATAGAGTGATAGAGGGAGGTGATGGGACCAAGAGGATTTTTCCAACCACTGTCTTCATCTCAGGGAAGATGCACTCGTCAGGACCCCACTTGCCCCACACAGACATCTGTAAGCCAGGCCAGCATCAGGTGAGAGCACAGGTGGCCACCCATCGCACCATGTACTTCATTTGTCTGCTGTTTCTATGTTAGCATAATTCCTGGCTCACAGGAATTGCTTAATATTTTTTGAATGAATGAATAAAGGTAAAGTGAGCTAAATA